>CM032452.1:94422551-94609497 GCA_019049505.1 Pachyrhynchus sulphureomaculatus | reverse complement strand
TCCTTGCAACACTTCACACGATTCCGTTTTTGGTCAAGCGTGAGCAATCGTGGCACCCATCTTGCGGATAGCTTTCTCATGTCCAAATGTTTATGCAAAATATTATGTACCCGTTCAGTCGAGATGCCCACAGCACTAGCAATCTCACGGACCTTAACTCGTCTGTCATCCATCACCATATCATGGATTTGATCAATGATTTCTGGAGTCGTAACCTCCACAGGCCGTCCAGAACGTTCAGCGTCACTTGTGCCCATATGGCCAGTCCGAAAATTTTGAAACCACTTATAAACTGTTCTAATCGAAGGTACAGAGTCACCATAATGTTTATCAAGCTTCTCTTTAGTCTCCTGAGGCGTTTTGCCTCTCATAAAGTAATGTTTAATCACCACACGAAATTCTTTTTTGTCCATTTCTTGAAAATCATTCGACTTCCTTGATTCACACGAATGCCAAACACAAAGAAATAGACCAATATGGCTGAAACTTGGTGTGCGTTTATTCAAGAGATGCTACTAACTAAACATGACCTCGCTACGCGCCGGTGGTGCCATCTCTCGGACTTTGCACGGACTCTTCAAGCCACCTCGTATTTCTAACTAGCCGGACCCGCGGCTCTGCTCGCGTGGACTTGATTCACTACTATCGTCACTGCTTATTCCTTATGTTACCCAACGTAATAAAATATCTCCCATTATTTCTCCTTATCTCCCAACATTTCTCCTTATTTCCCATTATCGCTACATAATTTCCATGATCTAGGCTTATCTCTGCTCATCGCCCATTATTTCTCCTTATCTCCCATTATTTCTCCTTATCTCCCATTATCTCACCTTATTTCCCATTACCTAGGCTTATCTCGACTTATCTCCCATTATTTCTCCTTATCTCCCATTATCTCACCATAACTCCCATTATCTAGACTTATCTCTGCTTATCTCCCATTATCTCTCCTTACCTCCCATTATTTATACTTATCTCCCATTATCTCACCTTATCTCCCATTATCGAGGCTTATCTCGACTTATCTCCCATTATTTCTCCTTATCTCCTATTATCTCACCTTATCTTCCATTATCTAGGCTTATATCGAATTATATAGAACATATGTATAAATTTATAAAAACACGTAAATCGGATAAGTGGTTCTCGAGTGATAAGCGCACTAACGGACAGACAGACAGACAGAGAGACGTTGCATTTTATATATATTGTATTCTTTGCTACATGATATTGTTCCATATTTAATGCTTTAGGGAGTGAGAGAGAGCGCGCTAGCGGCAAACTTATTTCCGACATCATTCACTATTTTACGTCACTGCTCATTCCTTATGCTACCTATCGTAATAAAATATAGCCTATAACCTGGCCAGAGAACATATGTATGTTTTAAAAAAAAAAGTACGTAAATCGGATAAGTGGTTCTTCAGTGATAGGCGCACTAACGGACAGACAGACAGACAGACAGAGAGACGTTGCATTTTATATATATTATAGATTTACACCTTACTGGTTCTTTAGCTATTGTGATGCATTTTGTTTTGTCGGTATTGACTTCCATGTTGTATGTTTCTGCTACTTCTTTGTAGACCGTATTCCGATTGTGATATTAGAACAATATCATCTATATATTCCAGTATCTTTATTTGTTTATCGCCTAGCTCGTATCCGTCGTTGACTAGTTTTGCTTCCTCAATGATTTTGTCCATTATTATGCAGAATAGTAACGGGCTTAAGTTATCTCTCTGTGTTATTCTCTCTTTCATTTTTATTTCCTTTGTTAATTCGTTATTACTTCTTATTCTTGTCGTGTTACCGTGATTGAGTTTTTCTATTATTTGTGGTATTGGGTACAGAATTAGGTCCTTTATTAATTCTAATATATCTTTGAACCTGGCTCTGTCGAATGCTTTCCTTAAGTCGTTGAGACAAAAAAAATGCTGGTTTCTGTTATTCTACAGTTTTTCTCTTATTTGCCTTATTGCAAAGATAGCGTCTGTGGTCGATCTGTTTTGGCGGAACCCTTGTTGCTCGTCGCTTATGTGTATATTGTTTTCCTATTTCACTTTTCAGAATACTTGTGAACACTTTCGTAATAATTGCTAGCAGTGTTATTCCTCTATAGTTGCTAGGGTCTTTTTTGCTGCCTTTTTTAAATATCGATATTGTTATGTTTTTTGTCCATTCCTTTGGTATTTCTATTTCCTGTAATATCTTATTAAACAATGTTGTCATTTCCGATAATAAATAAATAAATAAATAAATGCTTTATTTCAAATCAATATACATGATATATGAAACGAAATGACGTCAAAATAAAGAAAATATAACAAATAATTACAAATCCGGACAAAAAATCCCTAAGCCTATATGGTTCTGCGGTTATTAATAAATTCTTAATCTCTGCTTTGAATCTTTTGATAGAGTTAATACTTTTGATTTGGTTTGGTAGAGCATTCCATAAATTTACACACATATAAAGGGGCGATTTTTCAGTAATTGTAAGTCTATGCATTAAATATTTAAAATCCATTGTTCTAGTGTTATAGCCATGTTCTGATTTAAATTCAAATAGATTTTTATTTTGAAAGAAAAATATTAAGTTTTCGTAAATATATATCGCATACACTGTCATCATGCCCATATCTTTAAACACCGATCTACAGCTTTATCGATAATTCATTTTTTTTTACGATTCTCAAAACTCGTTTTGGAATAATAAAGACATTTTCTACCATGCTATCCCTTCCCCAAAATATAATACCATACTTAAGAGAACCGATTCAAAATTGGCATAATATAGTATTCTGAGAGAAGTTTCGTTCAAATATTTACTCAAAACCCTTATACCATAACACACTGAGTTTAATTTCTTACATAATTGGGTTATTTGATATGACCAGTCCAAATGTTCATTTATGTAAATTCCCAAAAATTTAGCATGTTGGGTTAGTTCAAATTTTTCATTATCTAAATCAATTTGTCCTGGCACAGCAATATTTGACTGTTTTGTTTTAAACAAAAGAAGATTTGTTTTTTCTTTATTTACAATCAATTTATTTGTGCAAAACCAATCAGTCACCCTATCAAAAAATTCTTTTGCTTTGGTTATGAGATCTTCTATAGTCTTACAGCTAATAATAAAATTTGTATCATCTGCATACTTTACAATATGCTGATTTGGAGACTCCAGTAATAGGTAAAGATCATTTATAAAAATGATGAATAGGATTGGGCCCAATATGCTCCCTTGTGCGATTCCCACATCATTAGCTAAGATTTTCGAATATGCAGTTTTACCATTTTTTAATTACGGTCACCGATTGCATTCTATTATTTACATACGATTTAAGCCATTTTAATGCATTACCCCTTATTCCATATTTTTTAGCTTTTAAAATAAGTAATTCCCTATCTAGGCAATCGTAAGCTTTTGTTAAATCTAGTAGCATAGCAAGAGTAAGATCTTCCTTTTCCAGATGCTCAAGAATATTTTTAATGAAGGCAAAAATGGCTGTTTGAGTTGATTTATCCTTTAAAAACCCATGCTGACAAGGACTAAATAGATTATTTTGTTTAAAAAAATTTATTATTCTGGTGCTCATTACATATTCAAAAATCTTAGAGAAGCCTGGTAGCAGACTTATAGGTCTGTAGTTGTCCAACATTTCTGGATCTCCTTTTTTAAAGCAAGGTTTTATTAATGCTACTTTTAGATTATCAGCTGTAGCTGTAGCTTTCTCCGGCATATTTAATTAGTTCGTTTGATATCCCATCTTCTCCTGGTGCTTTTTCAATTTTAAGTTTCTTAATTGCTATCGATATTTCTTCTCTTCCTATTTTGTAGTTTTCGTCTGTTTGTTGTATGTTGTTTATGATTTCTGGTATGTTCTCTTCTTCGTCGAACTGGTTTTCATATATTTGTTTAAAGTGTTGTTGCCAATCGTTTGTTTCAATATTTGTGATTGTCCAGTATTCATTAATATTGGCTTTTCTTTTACGTAACATATTCCATACCTTTTTTTTTGTCCTGTGTATAAATCTTTTTTCCATTTCTTTTGTGAAATTTGTCCAATATTCCTGCTTTATTTTTTGCATTTACTTCATTTCGTATTTCTATGTAGTGCTGTCTGTTTTCTTCGTTTTTTTTTGTGATATATATTGTATGGGCGCTCTTCTGCTCTTTTGTGCAAGTTCTTTGACTTCTTGGGTGAACCACGGAGTATTGGTTTTTTTGTCTCTTACGTTTATTCGTCTTGTACCTATAGCTTCTTTACTCGCTTGTAGCGTGTTGTTGCTTAATTTATTCCAGCTTTCTTCTACTAAGTCTGTTTCTAGAATTGCGTTGTTTTTAATCTGTTCAGTTATCCTTTTCGTACATAGCCATTTCGTCGTATCGTCTTGTAGTGCTTCTATGTTCATCTTTTCTACGTATAATGTAAATTATTAAAGGTAATAATTTTCGTTCAATCTACACCCTGTGGAGAGATACCCGAATTTTTTCTAAATTTTTTTTGTTAATTTTTTTAAAAACAATACAAGGAAAAGTGTGCGCAAGTATTACATTACATATATTTTTGAACTCGTATTTTCACAGGCTTTCATTTGATATCCTACTCGATGAAGTGGTAAAAAAAAATTCGCTTCGGATTTCACCCCCCAAAACTAACCCTTTAAGTTAAAATTTAACTTTTAAAACTACACGGCTCCATTGGGACCATCAATTCCTATATTAGTGCCAAATTTCAACTTTCTATGTAAAATAGTTTCGGAGAAAATTGGGTGACAGACGAACAGACAGACAGACAACCGAAGTGATCTTATAAGTGTTGCATACGGAGCACTAAAAACAAAGAGTTATAGGAGGAGGTCTTACTTTTTTCAAGATCCATAAAGTGAAGGGGATATGCTACTTATTTAGCTGGCTTGATGGTATCCTTCGACTTACGATATCCAGAGTGTCGGGTTCAATCTACGGCTGGTCAGCATACCTATTTTATTTTTTTATATTAAATATATTTAGTCACATACTATACTAAAATGCTAGTCAGCAGACTTCGCAAATTCTCAAAAAGACGATATCCGTAACCCTATGTAGGCATGTTGTTAGTGAAGAGCCAATTAAACTGGAAAAGCCTGATGATGGAAGCACCGGTTCGGACACGAGTTTATGGATATCTAAGGTCGGTCTTAGAAGAACTAAGAGCCGATTCTAATGGGTAACTGCCGACGGCATGCTGTTGATAGGCGAGCACGTGAACCGAAATACTGACGAAATAGTTTGTACTTGGACATAGTGCACTCACAAGGCTCGATTGAGATAACAGGTCTGAAGTCGAACTGGAAGGATCGAAGGCCATCACTGTCGAATATATTTTCACGAAGCATAGTCACTCCGCTTTCACGAGTGGATGGAGATCTGAAGTCGGTCTTAGAAGAACTAAGGATGTTTCTAGTAAAACCCAACATAAAAATGTATAGACTTTATACCAATAGCATTTCACAGTGTCCCTGAAAATATGAACTAAATTTCTGACAAAGATCACAGAGTTAGCAAAATATAATTACTAATATCAGCCGAACATGCGACCAACCGGTAAAACATCGGCCGACACGAAGCCTTTGCTCCGTCGTTATTCAGTCAAGGTATCCTTAGAAATAAGAATATGTTGTTGCTGTTACATAAGGCTATTTATAAGTTAGCGTATAACGAAAATTTCTTAAAACAGTAGTTAATAAAGTTCTTTTGAAATTAAAATTGGTCGGATATGTACCCGGGGATCGAACAGTCTCCGAAACTTTTTTTAATGCACTTATGGCTTTTGTTTTCATATATTTTCCTATTTATTGACTTCCAAAATCTTACTTTTATTAGTAACTATACTTGAAGACCATTACTCGTATTTAAAATGATTGACTGGATGACATGCTTTCTTCTGTTATAAAAAATCCGTCCAAGTGAAAGTCGGACTTGCGCAATTAGTGTTCCGTACGGTGATTGCTTTTAAAATAAAAAATGTTGTTACCCTAAATGAGTTTTCAACAAAGTTTATTTCCGATCTTTGTTGAAAAGTGATGACCTTGAAATTTTTGTTTTTAAATTCCAGATAAATTATCAGTGGTAATCACTGGTGATAATTTTCGTTCAATCTATACCGTGTGGAGAATATTCCAGGATTTTTCAAAATTTTTTGGTCAGTACTTTTCTAGATAAGGTAGGACAGCGTTATTTCCAATTTTTTAGAAATAATTCAAAGAAAAATGTTGGCAAGTATTACATCTATAATATGTATAAAATGCAACGTCTCTCTATCTGTCGGTCGGTTTGTCTGTCTGTCCGTTTAGTACGCTTATCACTCGAAAACCACTTATCCGATTTACGTACTTATTTGTCTAAAATATACATATGTTCTCTGGTCAGATTATAGGATATATTTTATTACGTTAGGTAACATAAGAAATAAGCAGTGACGATAATAGCGAATCAAGTCGGAAAAAAGTTTGCCGCTAGCGCGTTCTCTTGCAATATACTGCCTAAACCATTAAATATGGAACAATATCAATAGCAAATATAATATATATATATATATATATATATATATATATATATATATATATATATATATAATGCAACGTCTCTCTGTCTATCTGTTCGTTAGTGCGCTTGTCACTTGAGAACCACTTGTCCTATTTACGTGTTTTTTATTAATTTATACATATGTTCTCTGGCCGGGGTGTATAATAATAATAATAATAATCGATATCATCACATCTCTCTGACTGTCTGTCTGTCCGTTAGTGTGCTTATTATTCAAGAACCACTTATCCGATTTACGTTTTTTTTTTTTTTAATTCTTAACTTAATATTTATCAAAAAAAAAATCTGTAATATATATAAAACGCAACGTCTCTTTATCTGTCTGCCTCTGGCCAGGTTATTTGTAATCTTCTATAATATATATATATATATATATATATATATATATATATATATATATATATATATATATATATAAAATGCAACGTCTTTCTGTCTGTCCGTTAGTGTGCTTAGCACTCAAGAACCACTTATCCGATTTAAGTATTTTTTTATGAAATACATATATTCTCTGACCAGGTTACAGGATATATTTTATTACGTTAGATAACATGAGGAATAAGCAGTGACGATAATAGTGAATCAAGTCCACGAGAGCCGAGCCGCGGGCACGGCTAGTCATATATATATTTGAACTCGTGTTTTTTACAAGCTTTCGTTTGACACCCCACTCAATGTCTTGGTATTTTTTTTTTGCTTACGATTTAACCCCCCAAAACTAACCCCTTAAGTCAAAATTTAACCTTCAAAATTACAGGGCCCTGATGGAGCCATCAATTCCTATATTAGTGCCAAATTTCAACTTTCTATGTCGAAGAAAATCGGTTGTGACAGACTACAGACAGATGGATAGACACCGAAGTGATCTTATAAGTATTTCTTAGGGAACACTAAAAATTAGAATGTCCGTATTGGTATGATTTGGAATCAGAGTGGTTTTGTCTTACTATAATTTTGTAATTATTCTACAAGTATTAATCTTCCGTTCCTTTAGGTTCCACGCTATGAATACAACATAGATATTGTCAGGAAGTTGAGTGTATTTTCCTATTTTCCAAAAATTACGAAGACCAGCCAGATGTGACACACCTATAACCGAGAATGTATAGGTTATTTATCAAAAATACGTAATTGAGTAATTCAAGAACCGTTAAAAGTTCAAAAAACATGTGCTTCCTCATCTATTCTGGGATAGAGTGAATCCAAACAAGAAGCAGCCGTTTCTGGACTCGGTTTTCCAGATCAAGAAAAAGATAGAATAAGAAAAGAAAAGAGAAAGGGAAAAGAAATATCGTTAATAATTTATATATTTTTTCGGAGTGATAAGAAAGAATTTTTCTCCACAAAATTCTTGATTCTTTAGAATACAACATAGTTTTTTTTACGAATAAATATCTAACCTGTTTTATTACGTGTATGCTGGCACGTTCCCGGATAAAACTAATTAAGTAGGAAGTTGTAATTTGCATAGTGCATCCTTTTTTGTAATAAAATCGAAAATTCATTTTAAGTGGCAAAATAAATTAAGCAAGTTAGTATTCTAAAGGAAGGTAAAGCTTGCGAGTGTATGGAAGGGTGGTAATTAAATTTATGCTGAACGTGATACTTGGACTAAAGGGAGCAAATGAGTGGTATAAATTTACTAAGATAGGCGTTTATATTAAGTAGCTACCCAGGCGTTTATAGTGCGAAATAACACAATATTATAATAAATTTACCGGGTAAAAGGAGCGTTGCCTATATAAATTAGTTGAAAGTGTTGTAATATCTACTACATAAATTAATGTATTTTCCTTATCATGCAGCATACATTGTTACTTACTTACTTTACTTATTCCTACGACTTTGTATCGTGAGGTTTAAGAGTTGAGTTGATCAGTCTCTTCCACTCCTTCCTACTCTGTGTCAAGTTCTTAATTTCACTTTACTGAACATCTCTCCTGGGCAGCCTTCTTTGCTTCCTTCTGCCATGTTTTCCTAGGTCTTCCTCTTCTATTTGCTCCCTGGACTCGTGCCTCATATATTCTTTTTGTTAGTCTTTCTTCCGTCATCCTGTGTATATGTCCCAACCAGCCCAGTTGTCTCTCCTGAATTTTTGTCACTATTGGTTTTATTTTGAATTTGTTTCTGAATGCTTCGTTCCTGATTTTCTCTCTTCTTGATTTTCCATCTATTTTCCTCAGGAATCTCATTTCCGTTGCGTTTATTCTACTGTTGTCCTTGCTTGTAAGGGACCATATTTCACTATGTGGGGTTTACTATTTTTTTAACTACCTCAATCTTTATATCGTTATTTCTCTGTCTACCCCACATCTTTGTGGGCTTTCCCACTAATGTGGGCTTTTTCACTAATGTGAGTTTACTATTTTTTTAACTACCTCAATCTTTATATCGTTATTTCTCTGTCTACTCCACATCTTTGTGGGCTTTCCCATATATCCTCTCGTCTTACTCTATCGAGTACCCTTTGTAAGTCGATGAAAGCTATATGCAATTCTTTATTTTTATTTATGCACTTCTCTATACTTTGTCTTAATATAAATATGGGATACTGTGTACTCCTGCCTTTTCTAAAGCCATATTGTGATTCTTCTAGGGAGTTTTCTAACTGGTCTTTTATTCTTGTTTCTATTATTCTAGCGATTACTTTTGCTGGTAGACTCATTAATGTTATGTCTTTATAGTTTTGGCACTCTCTGACGTCTCCTTTTTTGTGAATTGGCAGAATAATACCAGTGTTCCATTCCTTGGGTACTCTCTTTTCTTTTACGATCTTATTTAATAAGTTGGTGAAATCTGTTCTTCCCTCTTCCTCTCGGCTCTTCAGCATTTCCGGTGTGATTTCGTCGATTCCAGCTGCTTTACCTGTCCTCACTCAATTTCGCTATGGCTTCATTGACGTCATCTTCAGAAATGGGTAATTCTGCAGGCTCTTTTTCTTTTCTCATTTCGGTTACCTGTACCTTTGCGTTATCTGATTCTCTTATTTCCTGAAAGTGTTCTCTCCGTCAGTCCATATCCTGGCTTCATCTGTTATTATATTTCCATTTTTGTCCTTCATATTTCTCATACTATAGTCTTTCTTCTTTCTTAGTTATTTCAGTGTTCCGTAAAATAGTTTCTGGTTGTCTCTGAAATTTTCCTTCATATTCTGTACGAAATTTCTCCAAGACTCTTGCTTCGCTTCTTTTACTGTGGTTTTGACTAGATTCCTTAACTCATTGTACCTTTCGTAGTCCTCTATTGTATTTGTACTAAGATATTTTCTCCATAGCCTTTTCTTTTCCTTAATGCTTTTCCATATCTGTTATCCACCAGTTTTTTCTTTTCATACAGTTGTTTCCTGTTTTTGTTTTTTCGCAACTTTCTTCTGCTGCAATTAGTACTGTTTCTTTTAATCTTTGCTAGTACACATTGTTATTTGAAGAATATATATCACTGATTAGTAAAGAATCGATGGTGTTTTCTTTCTACACCACGAAGTCTTGGAACGTTAATAGAGTCACAAGATGTTAGCTCATAGGTGCAGTTTCTAGCAAAATAAGTAGATGCGATGATGTCACAAGGAACGACACCTAATTGGATCGGGGCATGTACCATCCGGTTAGTTCTTTTAGGCCTTAGGCGACTGTAATTCTTTGATCTTTTTTTTATTTGCCTAATCCATGCTTTAGCATCTCAAAAATATAATAGAAATCGTTTTATACTGAAAATAATTTTTTTAAAATATGTTTAGACATTCAAGTCAAAAAAGTCATACCGTATCGGAACGTATGAAATTACGTATATCTCCCGTTTCGGATTTTTTCACTATCATAGTAAAAATGAGACCTATATTTAAGATGTGTTTTTGGAAGGTGATAATAGAGGGCGCCTCTAATTATCCGGTATTCAAGTTTTTTTACCATAGTGTTGGTACAACCATTGAAACCACGCGGTTTACAGTAAGTTCGACGCTAGCGGTGTAAGTACGAGTACACGGATTGAGAGAGATAGAACTCAGTTTTGGGCAACGTTTCAAAGAGGCGGCCGCCAAATAAACAGGAGGCGGATACGGAGTTAGAGTTGGAGGGAGTCAGCACATCCGCGAAAAAATTAAAATCATCCGACATATTTCTCCAAATCCACAGGAAGGACAGAAGACGAAGAAAATAATAATTTAGAAGGCCACTTATGTGGTGCCGGAATCGCAGACTAATGGTAAAAAATTTTTAATATAGCAATTTTCAATTTTAAAAGCTACAAATCAGTAATTGAAACTTTAAGGGAGTTTATCTCAAAATTATGTTTTTCAAATCGGTTTGCAGCAAAACTTAAACAATTTTAATCCGATTGACCTCAAATTTTAACCGTAGCTTTTGTATTGGATTCTAAAGAGAAGTACGTAGTATTTTTATGAAATATTAAGAATTGGAGGAGACCAAGCAGGCTTTACGGCCGGAAAATCATGTATAGACCACATATACACTATAAAATGGAAAAAAAAACTGGCAAAGAATAGAGAAGTTCATCTAGCCTTCATAGACATAAGAAAGGCCTACGACTCAGTACCAAGACAAAGATTATGGAACGCAATGAAAGAAATAGGTATTGACAAAGAACTAATATACGCAGTAAAAGTTCTCTACGAAAACAACACAGTGAACATAAAGATAGGACATAAAATAGGGAAGAGACTCCAAACATTAAAAGGCCTATTACAAAGATGCTCTACATCCCCAACACTATTCAAAATATACCTCGAACAAACATTAAAAAAAGGAAGCAAAAATGTAGTGGAATGGGAGTCCCAATACGAGAAGATTACTTATATACTCTAAGTTTCGCAGACGACCAAGTAATCATAGCGCAAGATGATGAAGACCTCAGTTATATGGCAAGAAAACTGAAAGAAGAATACACTAAAGCAGGATTAGCAATAAACTTTGATAAAACGGAATATATAACAACAAAGGAGGGAAACGTGGAGAATCTAGAAGTAGATAACGAAACAATAATCAAAGGAATCGATAGATTTAAATATCTAGGAACCATCATTTCAAAAAACGTAACATCAGAAGAAGAGATTAAAGCTAGATTAGGATAAACGCGAACATGCATAAGACAATTAAATTCGATCCTGTGGGACAAGCACATTACAAAGAGAAACAAAACACGTATATACAAATCAATAATACAAAGCATAATGACATACGGGTCAGAAACATGGACGATCAACAAAAGAAATAAATCTAAAATTAACGCGGTAGAGATGGAGTATTGGAGAAGATGTTGTAGAGTGACACGTATGGAGAGAATAACAAATGAAGAAATAAGAAGCAGAATGAACATCAAAGAGAACGCAATAAACACCATTGAAGAAAAACGATTAAAATGGTATGGACACATAAGACGAATCGAAGATAATAGGTGGATAAAGAAAATAACGGAGTGGAGCCCTATAGGGAGAAGAAAAAGAGGAAGACCCAGACGATCGTGGAGAGACGATGTGGGCGAGGCTATGGAGGACAGGGGTCTAACAGATGGAGACTGGGAAGATAGAAATGGATGGAATCAAAGGCTGAGAGAAGGAAGACAGCGTCAGCTGTAGAAAATCCTTGTTACATATATATATATATATATATATATATATATATATGTATATATATATATATATATATATATATATATATATATATATATATATATATATATATATGTATATATATATATATATATATATATATATATATATATATATATATATATGTATATATATATATATATATATATATATATATATATATATATATATATATATATATATATATAAATTGCAAAAAATATTAACAAATTTCTGTAATTTTTTACCGCAAAAATCGAGATTTTTTCAAAAATTAATATTTTAAAAATATCCTACGTACTTTTGTAGCTATATACGTGTAGATTAAGCAGAATTTTTTTGTTACAAGATCAAATTTACTGAAGATATGCTGCAAGCCCCGGGAACATTTTTTAAAAAGATGCCTTTAAAAGCTGCACTGTGCCGTGATTTTGTAAAATATATTATATCGAAAAATATATTTTCGTACCTCAATACATATGTAACCATGTGGTATAGTTCTTTTTTGAAAAAATTTATTTTTCAATCCGAAAAAAAAAATGTTTAAAAGTTGGTACATTTTCATGCCTCTACAGTGGCCGAAGACCTTAGTCAACTTTTACAGATAATTTTACCAGGTCATCAAGTGAGTTAAAAAAATATATATGATATTGATACATTCGCACACTTTTTTTTGTATTATTTTAAAAAACGGCAAAAACATTAACTTTTCTCGGAAAGGACTGATCAAAAAATTTTGAAAAAATTCTGGACTAGTCTCCATAAAGTGTAGATTGAGCGAAAATTATCACGAGTATATTACTTTTGATAACACAGGCCAACAAAAAAAAAATGTAAAAACTTTTTAAACCAATACATCTAAGTGTTATGTATTTTTGGGTGCTGAAACCGTATCTGGTATCAGTTTTTTTGTATCACCCACAGTTCTCTCACAATATGACATCGATTAAATTTCAAAATAGGGAAAAATAAATAATTAAATTATGAATAATTAAATTAAATTAAAAAATTTAAAAAAATAAATAGATGTTCCAGATTCCAATAAATGTTTTTCTTTCAGCCTAGAACCAAGCAATTCTTCTTTTTCCTTAGTCAAATCCAAATCTCTCACTAAGTCGTTTAAACCCAGCTTGTGTAAACAACTGTGGTTTTAAATTTTCTATAGAACATTGAAACTCATCATCATCCGGTCGACTTTCATTAAATTCGGAACTGGACTGTAAAACATCATCAATAGACTGAGGTTGCTAAGGGACAGGAAGTCCCGGTCCATGTCCTACCGGTTGATTAGCTGAAGTAAAGTTAGGATAGACAATTACTTTCTTATTTTTGGAGATATATCCAAAAACATCAACGCTGCAAAAATAACAATCATTTGAATGATTTTCTTGCTCTCTTCATACCATGGGTACTGCAAATCTAAAAGCCTTCTTTTCTTTCTTATACCATTTCCTAAGATTCTCGACACAAACATAACATACTTTGTGAGGAGCCCAACATTTTTCTTGATTACCGATTTCTACACCAAAATATGCAAAGTATACTTTTTTTACAAAGTCTGTAATGTTTCTTTGTTGTTTTTTAACTACAAACTCACCATATATATAACAAAAAGTGTTGGGAGAGTTTTTACAACCACGATTACCCACACTTTGAGCGCGAATCAAAACACATGGGTTAAACACTGCAATACGAGGTTATATTAACTAGAAGAGAACAAACAGCTGTGACATTTATCGGAACTGCCAACCTAATATCATTTGATTTTACTGCCAACCTTATAAAATTCTGATTTTATTACCAACCTAATAACATTCGAATGATAAAAAATAAACTTTCCACATTTTAAATATTAAAATGTGAAAAATTGGTGGGTGATACGACTTTTTTATTATTATTTTCGAGCTCAGCACACCAAAAAACATGGGAAATTATTAAAAAAGTTTTTTCATCGTTGGCCTGTGTAATTTATCTAGTACAAAAATATTGAATAAATTTTGAAAAACTATGTTTCCCTACAAAACGGTGGAGGTGGATTATTTTCCGTACATTACCGCGCATTTCTCCTCTAGATATAAAATAATTTTATTTTATATTAAATATTTAGGTAGTAAATATTGGTTTTACACTTTTATTACTGTATTCTAGATTGAGCTAGATTGATTTATTTGCTATTAGGTAGCTGAGATCCTATAACTATTATACATTACTGACTAAGAAGAAACATGAAATACATATTGCATCTTAAGATATATACATGGCAGGGGCCTAATTAACTCAGCCTAAATAAGGATTTTATGTCATTTTGAAAACAATCACGTTACGAAACACTAATTGCGCAAGTCCAACTTGCACTTGACCGGTTTTTTGTTATTAAAGTGGATAAAATTCCTAGATCTGTACGGAGCAAAAAAGTCAATTTGCTTAATATAAACTTTATGAATAAATCTCCCGCCATATCGAATTTACCAGGGTAAAAATGTTCAATATAATTGACTTAGTACCATAATTTCCAATTAAAACTTTCGAAAGATCCTTACAATACTACTACATCTCTTTAGTTTTTTAAATTGAGATCATTATTACGATTAGTTTTTAATATTTCTCGGAAAGTTGTATAATTTCTACCAAACTTTTTATTAATTTTATTTTATCAAGACTTAACTTCCGAAGGTTTAATTCATAATTTAAATTGCTCTGAGCTTTAAAGTTGAAGAGGATGTCTATCGTCTTTTATTCAAATAAATATTTATCTTTAAAAGTAACATTTTTATTACTGAATTTGTAATGGATTTTCCAGCTCAAATAACCTGATTTTTTATTGTTCGCCTGCCCGCCCTGATAAGGAGTAATCATTTTATGTATATATATATATATATATATATATATATATATATATATATATACACATATATATATATATATATATATATATATATATATATATATATATATATATGTATATATATATATATATATATATATATATATATATATATATATATATATATATATATATATATATATATGTCTTTATTTATATAATGACGGTGTCCAGGTGCCGAAACATACATTTGTATTTCTTCATGACACTTTTTAGTGTTCCGTACGGAACACTTATAAGATCACTTCGGTGTCTGTCCGTCTGTCTGTCCGTCTGTCATACCCGATTTTCTCCGTGTCATAGAAAGTTGAAATTTAGTAGTAATATAGGAATTGATGGCCTCATCAGAGCCATGTAGTTTTGAAAGTTAAATTTTGACTTAAAGGGTTAGTTTTGGGGGGTGAAATCGGAAGTGAAAAAAAATTTTTTTTTACTAGGTAATTGAGTGTATCAAATGAAAGCTTGTGAAAACACGAGTAAAATATATATATGTATATATATATATATATATATATATATATATATATATATATATATATATATATATATATATATATATATATATATAATGTAATACTTGCGCGCACTTTTCTTTGTATTATTTTTAAAAAATCGCGCAAAATTGCTGTCCACCCGCCTTATCTCGAAAAGTACTTATCAAAAAATTTTTAAAAAATTCTGGAATATTCTCCACGGGATGTAGATTGAACGAAAATTATCACGAGTGCATTACCTTTAATAATTTATCTGGTATATAAAAAAAATAAAAATTTCAAGGTCATCAGATTTCGTTAAAGATTGGAAACAAACTTTGTTGAAAACTCAATTGGGGTGTGTTTTGTGAAGTCACTGATCATTTTATACTTCTATAACAAAATTTTTTATTTGAAAAGCAATCAACGTACAGAACACTAATTGCGCAAGTTCAACTTGCACCTGACCGGTTTTTTTTTCAATTAACTGCCGTAGTACTACCATCGCGTTGTTATTTTTCCACATTAACTACTACCTATACTTCCACACAACAACCAGCACGTGGCCGGAATTGAACCGAAAACTAGCCGGTTACTATGCAGGCTGCTAATCCGTTAAACCACTATAGTTTGTAAAATAAAATCGAATTACATCAATTTTCGTGCAGAACTTTCGCTTACAAATGCTCTAAAATGCCAGCCCTGGTCTGAATTCTTAACTTCCTAAGGAACTTTATATGCATTACATAAAAGTAATAAAAGGACATTGAATTCCAATTTTTGGGAAAATATATTTCAATATAAGTCCAATTATAAAATGAAAAAGAAATTAGGGCTGCATTTTATTTTGCGAGTACTTTTGCGAACGGTTAGTTCTTTTTGTCAGATAGGGTGGTTAGAACCCTAACGACGTACGCACACATAGACGGGCATTTCGGTGTTCCAGTCGAGAAAACAGTTTTCGTTTTTTTCGGTACACTTTTACCTTCGCCATCCCACTTTTTTAAAGGTCAATCCACGTTTCGTGTACAGTGGTAAAACGATGCCAAAAGTTCTTCGAATTACGCTGCAAAATTTTGAAGTGACTTTCCTCCTGCAGTTTTTTATTTTTAGAGCTTCGTGCAAGTTAATATGTACCCATACTTATGAGATGTTTACTATCTCAGCAATCCTACGAAGCTTAATACGACGATCTTCCATCAAGATATCATGAATTTTATCGACAATTTCTTCAGGAGGGACCTCAGTTGGGTGTCCTGAACGCGCAGCATCTGCAGTGCTCACACGGCCACGTTTAAATTCATTTATCCACTAATAAATGAGCTTGAAGTAGAGAAGTCTCCATTCTCCTTCAGTTCAATTTCTATCTGGGCTGCAGTGCCCTTTTGTTAACTAAAAATGTTTTATCACTGCACGATATTCGGCCTTATCCATTTCTACGAAACGTGTAACACCGATCAGTGATGATAGCTGCCGACAAACAACTGGTCGTTGTATCACCCTTATCAATACTCATGACATCTACCCTCGTATCAACACAATAGTTAACAGATTAAAAATCTGTCCTCTCCCACCCAAAAAAAATCTGAGCTCAAATTGGAGTAGAAAAACTGAACTTCATATGAAAAGTACTCGCGCTTGGTTGTAAAACCTTACAATAGGTGAGACACTTATGGGGTTACATATACCTTGAATTTTTCAAAAATTCGATTTTTTTACGTATTTTTTATTCCATATACTTCTAAGAATAAGAAGATTCCATTCCGTTACAAAGTTATAGCATAGGTTTTTGGGTGTTCTCATTGATCTCCGATTAGGAATCACATAATGAAGTTGAGTAAGAGACTTTCTTCGGGTTGCTTTGGTGTGGTATTCCTTTTTGGGGTTGTGCCAGCCAATATCTTCTGAATATTTTGTTTTTGCTGCAGAAGAAGGCTGTCCGCTTCATTATTGGTACCCATCAGAGGGAATCCTGTAGACCTATCTTTCTCTCGCAGGGAATTCTGACTCTCACTTCCCTGTTCGTCTTGGGGACCTCTTCATTCGTAAGAACCGCTTAAGTATTCAGCGCGTAGCATCTCGGAGGGGCATCCGACGGGCTGCGGATCTGCCTTTGCCTGTTCCAGTTAGGACACTCACGAAGCACTCTTTATTATAGTACATTGTTTAACCATTTGCCAACCCACATCACGACTTACTCACTCGCTCAGATCATATCATGATCTGGATGAGTTTTATGTCGATTTGCTCGCATGTCTTCCTCTGTCTGTTGTTGGCTTTTATTCCGTTTGATCGTGAAGCACCTGTGCTATGTTGATTTGTGTGCTCCTTTTTCCCTTGCTAAATGACAACTGCGTAATATTGTTTTAGTTTTGTATACTAGTGTTAATTTTACGTTGACTGGAACTAGTTTTGTATTAACTAGGTAGCTTGCTGTTTATCTACTGTATATTTGATGTTGGGTGATCTACATTTTGGCTTAGTATATATTTCATTTTCAGGTTTCCTTATTATTTATTTTGCGTAGAGTTAATTTATTTATGTTTTATTTTTTTTTTTCATTATAACTACAGGGTACCCCATATGTATGGAATAAGGATTCCACAGCATTTATTAATCAGCGTATCAAAAAAATGTTTAAATAAAAGTTATAGGGTCTTATATGGTGCACATGCTGACGTTGACAATAAAATGTTTTGAACTGTCAGTTCGAAGAAATTACGCCATCTTGATTTTTTTTTAATAGAAAGCCCTGCATATTATTTTATTTTTGAGTCCTACTAAAACTCTAGATATTATTTATCTAACATATCACATTTAACTTAGTTGGGAATGTGGAATCTTTTGATACTACTCAGTATATATCACCACTACACCAAACACTTTATTTTTGCACTCGACGCGCGTTTCGCTAACCATGTTAGCTTCATCAGGAGCGATGATTGACTAAAGCTAAAACTACAAATCTACCCTATTTATACTTAGTCTAATCCTTGAATTACTCAAGCGGAACTAATGACATAGGCAAGGCCCTCAGTTCCGGTCAAGTACCCAGTAGAGGGGACTATAAGGAATAGGCCCTCTGTCTTTATTTAAACTACTTTTACATTTTATGATTTCCATACTTTCGTATGCGTTCAACAATCTCCTGTCAGATACATTTTTTATTAATCTTAGATTATCTAATGTTACAGTATGATCAGCTTCAAGGGCATGTTCGGCAATGCTAGACTTTTCTGTTCTATTGTATCTTAAGTGTGCTAAATGTTCTTTAAATCGTGTTTTAATTGATCTTTTAGTTTGCCCAACATACTTTTTGTCACAATCATTACAACTAATTTCATAAATTCCACTTTTCTCACAATTAGGAATCTTATCTTTGGGATTTCCTAAGATATTCCTCAGATTGTCTGATGACTTATAGACTAAGGTGAGGACTACCCTATTAAATACCTTATTGAGTCCCTTGCTATATTTCGGATTATATGGTATGGAGACATATTTGGTGTTATTTTCTTCGCGTGTAAAAAAGGTGGAATTCTGAATATTAAACCTAAATTTATGTCTATTTATTAGCTTATTTACTAAGTCATCGTCGTAACCATATTGTAACATTAGATAATCTAAGATTAATAAAAAAATATATCTGATAGGAGATTGTTGAACGCATACGAAAGTATGGAAATCATAAAATGTAAAAGTAGTTTAAATAAAGACAGAGGGCCTATTCCTTATAGTCCCCTCTACTGGGTACTTGACCGGAACTGAGGGCCTTGCCTATGTCATTAGTTCCGCTTGAGTAATTCAAGGGTTAGACTAAGTATAAATAGGGTAGATTTGTAGTTTTAGCTTTAGTCAATCATCGCTCCTGATGAAGCTAACATGGTTAGCGAAACGCGCGCGTCGAGTGCAAAAATAAAGTGTTTGGAGTAGTGGTGACATATACTGAGTAATATCACATTTAAATTTAAAAAAAAAATACAAAAAAAACGATTATTGAATACTCTAGGTTTAAAACAAGCCATGACAAAAAGTTAGATGTTTTATTGGAAATTACAGGAAATCGTCATACAGCCACTCGTCAATTTTGCCTAGACCATAACATAAGTAAAGGTACTTAAGTCGTATACAGAATGGAAAAATTGCATCCATACAAACCCATTCTATTCTGTTATGTGAAGATGACTACAATAGACGCGTTGAATTTTACGAGGTCATGATGGAACGAATCAATAATGATCCTAACCTAATTTATAATAGTGTTTTTTCTAACTAGGCTACATTTTGGCTTAACGGAAGAGTTAACAGGCATAACTGCCGGTAGTGGTCTACTGAGAAGTCATTCTCAAAGATCACAAAAGATAAACGTGTGGGCAGGGATTTGTGGACGTCATATCATTGGTCCCTTTTTTATCGATGGAAATCTTACAGGACAACGGAATTTACAGTTACTCCAAGAGCAAGTTATCCCAACTTGTACAGGTCTTTTTCCCGATGAAAATAATTTGAGTACCCTTAATAGGAATCTGTAGTATCAACAGAACGGAGCACCTCCTCACTATGAAACCAATGTTTGTAGATATTTGGATGCGTTTTTTCATAATCCATGGCTAGATAGAAGAGGTGCTGTAGAATGTCCTCCAAGGAGTCCCGACCTTACATCACTCGTTTTTTTTTTTATGGGGTGATTTGAAAACCAAAATTTACCGAAGTCGACCTGAAACTGTAGAAGATTTACAAAAAAGAATGAAGTAGGATAGATCACCCCGGATTTTCTGCAAAACTCTATTCAGGCTGTTTCTGACAGATTGGGTTATTGCCTCGCTGTTAACGGTAGCCAATTTGAGCAATTGTTACCTTAAAAATAAACCTAGAGTTTTTTGTTTCTTTTTATTTTAAATTTCAAAAGACCATAATTCCAAAACAGTTCAATTTAGACACATAGTATGTGAGACAAGTAATGTCTAGAATTTTTAGTAAGATTCAAAAATAAAATAATATACAGGGCTTTCCATTTAAAAAAATCAAGATGGCGTAATTTCTTCGAGCTGACAGTTCAAAACATTTTATTCTCAACGTCAGCATATGCGCCGTATAACACCCTATAACTTTTATTTAAACATTTTTTTGATACACTGAGTAACAAATGCTGTGGAATTAGATTTAGTGTGCTTTGTCAACGAAAAACCATCGATTTTTTATGACAATAAAGTACTTTTGATTTGATTTGATTTTAAATGTGACCTGGAGTCGGATTAGGACCGCTACCTGTCTCAATGCCTCGCCTCTCGACAGCTGCGTTTCGGATTTCTTTTGTCAACCGGTTTCTTTTGAAAATAAAGTCGTTAGACTTTTGCATCCATTAGTGGAATTTACCAAGTTGCAAGATAAAGAAAGCATACAGTACGAAGCTGGAATGGGACACTAACCGTAAGTTCACTTCTTATCTAACCGAAACTTTAAATGCGTTTTTCTTGAAACTATGTTTTCAGACACTGTCTGCAATATTAGTCAGTGAATATTTAATTTATTTACTTTTTTTTAAATTTTAATAATTACTTTTTTTACAAAATGTCGAGACATCTTTTATAAATAATTTAATATACATTTTTGGTCGAAAATTTCATACTGAACTTCCGTTTGACAGTTCGACGCACGAGGATGTGTGTTCTCGGTTGGGGCTTCTGAGAGCGAAGTTCGAGCGTTTTCTCGCTCCAGAGTGTGGAACGGGGTTCACAAATTGCTTTGTAGGGGTTCTAATCGCAGATGGTTGCTAAGCGCTGTGCGGAGTGATTTCTAAAACGTTGGTTTGAGGTTAAGTGATTTGAGCAAGTGGTCGAGCACGCGTGGCCGTGCTTCTTGTGAAAGTTGCGTAATCGGGCTGATGGGCTGACAGAAAACGGTTATATTCAAAACCAGTAGCAATTTCCCGAGGAGAACTTTTATTAGAGCTCATGAAATATATGAAAATCTTAAGGTAAATATTTAAAATATAAAATCCCTACAAGATTATGGACATAGAATCTAGACTCACTTTGTTGTGGACCTTAATAGAAAAATAAGAGTTTCAAAATATAAAGCGGCACTCGACTGAATAGTCCTGGCAGCTGTGGCCATAATACGTATATATACAGAGAGAGAGAAAATTGCATACTAAAGTTTGAAACACTGTAAATTTTTTATTTTTGAAAAAAAAAACCCTTCGACAATTTTTAACTACTACTGTATTTTACAAGATTAATTTTTATTTCTGCAGATTGGATTACTTTTTGTGAAGTTTTCCTGTACCCAAGGATACGCCATAGTTCTCATCAATGATCTATTTAACCTGATAAAAAATAAGGTTTTACATTTAAAATATACGAGTATTTATATAAAAATATTTATACTTTTTGCAGTGCCCAGGTGTATGTAACCCCTTATAGGAGTAAGCCACAATCGTTTCACCTTAAGCAAATTTGGCCGTTGTCTGTTACAATATTTGATTATATTTCTGGCAAAGTTTTTACAGTAACATTTAAAAACCTCTCCAACTTCTCTCCTCGCTCATTGCATTACTTAACTTCCTTTTCGTTTTTAATCTTGCAAAAGTCATTTATGTTCATGTCGGTAAAAAACTTGAGAAAAAGTGAAAAAGCCTATTTTCTGTACGCAGTGATTTTTTCACGCAGCTTTTCTGACACTCAATTTACACTGAAAAAGTTTTATGGGCCCGATGAAAACCTTCTTTTTTTGCTCAAGTTTTGACAAAGAAATACATATCTTCGTGTTCTAACTTTCCGAAAAATATATATATTTTGCTTTTTGGGTTCATATGATGTAATTGAAATTTAATTTAAGTATATTATACGTGGGTTGCTATTTATATTTCTGGCCTAATAATGAAAAAACAAATATTTATGATCGAAATTGGTTTTATTGTTTTTCAAAATATTCTCCATGAAGATTAATACACTTTTGCATGCGTTTGAACCAATTTTCGAAGTACGTTTTCCACTTCGATTGACGCAACTCCAAAACATGCGTTTTGAATGCATCAACCGCTTCTTCGGGTGTCAAAAATCGTTGACCACGTACTTTGTTTTTCGTGTGCGGGAATAGAAAAAGTCATTGGGTGCCAAATCAGGGCTGTAAGGTGAATGACCCATCAATTTGATGTTTTGGCCGGTAAAAAATTCCTTTGTTTGAACCGATGTGTGAGAGCTGGCATTGTCATGATGAAGAATGATTCGCCTCTTCTTCGACGTTTTCCAAATTTCTCCGAAGACTTCTGGCAAACAAATGGTCGTGTACCATTCAGAATTGACCGTCCTACGTTGCTCTAATGCCACTGTCGCCACGTGACCGGTAATGCCGACGAAACAGGCAACCATTTGACTCGATGTTGTTGGATTTGGCTCGTCTTGAAAGACCCATACAGTCGATTGCTGTTTTGTTTCGGGCTCATATGCATAGATCCATGATTCATCACCTGTGTAGATGTTATACACAGTCTTTGATGCACCTTGATCGTATTTTTTCAACATTTCCTTGCACCAATCGACACGAGCCCTCTTTTAAGAGTTTGTCAGATTATGCGGGATCCAACGCGAACAATTTTTTTTTTGCGGCCAAATGATCATGGAATATCTTATTGATGCTTATCATACTAATGCCCAAAGATGCCTCAATCTCACAGTATGTCACATGACGATCTTGTTTTATCAGTTCACGCACAGAATCGATGTTTTCTGGAACAACAACCGAGTTTGGACTACCTTCAGGGAATTCGTCCTGGAGCGAACGTCGGCCACGATTAAATTCGTTATACCAGTTTTTTACAGTGCTGTAGGATAGTGCTTCATCGCCGTATAAAGAATTAAGTTCATCGATGTACTCTTGTCTTGATAATCCACGTCGAAAGTTATGAAAAACAATCGCACGAAAATGTTCACGAGTTAATCCCATTTTTTGCCCGAGATGAATTTTTCAAGTTACTATAAACAACGCAAATTGCGCTCAAATCACAAAATGTTTGTTCAAAGGTTATGTTCAACAATGTCAAGTTTCTAATGGAAACGTCAGATGGCACCTGGCAACACTTACTCTTGCCAAGGCCAGAAATATAAATAGCAACCCACGTACAGAAACGACACGTGTGCGGAAAAAGCGATTCATGTTGATCTTGAATCGCTGTAAATTGTACTCGATGAGAAACCTCATACGGATGTAAAGTATTATTAGGAGTATAGACGTTTACAGGGTTCTACGAGGAATAAGAATGCTTGAATGCCTGGTATTAAAAAAACGAGAGCAAGATAATAAACCTAGTATGGCTTTTGTATGTCCCTAGGTTCATTTCCAACAAAGGAAAGATGCCGTCTGTACAGTATATTAAGTAGTAGAAAAAGTATTTAGCCTTTTTCTCGTTAGATAAATTTAGTGTCATATATCTCAGGTAATATATGTCGCATCGGGCCATACTTAGCGTCAGTTGAAAGCTGACATTTGACAGTAGTAGTCTTGTAAAAATTGTGGGAATTCGTTTATGCAGACTTAATTTAGAGCGTCTTGAAGAGGAGTGAAATTTCTGGATTTTACAATTTTATTTTGATCAAGGAACGAATGTAAAAGTTGACAGAACTTAGGTAAAAGTTGTGAAAGACCAGTATGTAAGTGGCCATGATATAGCCAAGAAACTAAACATCCATTAAACATTTATAGGTTAGAATCTTGCCGGTAACAATACAAAAGAGTTGCGAGGATATGTTTGCATTTTTCAGCTTCACCGGCTTTACAAGAGCACTACATACATAAAATTTCTCCTGTTCTACTGTTGAATGTGCCATTTATCTCAAACACTACTGTTCGAAATTCGGCCGTGGATATATATGCTGCTTGAATTTTCGTTATGTAGGGCGCGGCAGTGTTGTCATCGAGATTTGACTTTAAAAGTTTTTCACCGAGTGTGAAACTCCTTTGGGTAGGATTTGTATCGACCCACTTGCAAATATTTCCAATTATTACTAATATTTTTGAAAAATGCTATCATACTCCCTATGCTTCACACGTTACAAATTTAAATCTGCGCCCATATTTCGGCCATGTTAATAAGAATCATAGTAGGTTCCGCTCACAGGTAAGATCCCAATAGTAGATGGAGTTTAAAAATAATTAGTCGTAGAAAAAAAATTGTTTCAATTAAAAAACTGTAGTTCGGGACTCTCGAAATCGAGAAATCTCGAATTCTCATTACTTTCAATTTTACTAGAAGTTATAATAATAGTTATAAACCATTGGGCTACGGAAAGAAGCTCGATGTTTGGATGCCACATGATTTGATGCTATAAATTGGTTTGACCGAATTTCCATCTGCGAATCTCTTCAGAAACGTAAGGAAATCGACCCATTTCTGAAGCAGTTGATCACCGGCGATGAAAAGATCGTGGTCAAAAAAGTATAAAGCTCCACAAATTATGGCAAAGCCCGGATTGACGCTGAAAAAGTTGATGCTTTGATGACTCGGCAATAATTAAGAGAGCTTGGCTGGGAAGTGTTAATACATTCATCGTATATCGCTTGCACCATCCGATTAGCGCTTGTTTTGGTCTCTGCAGAGTTTCATGAATGATGTTAGCTTGAAAATAGGCCTGTGAAAACCATTTGTCACAATTTTTTGTCCGGAAACCACAGAAGCTCTACAGTAATGGGATTACGGTGTTGCCAGAAAAATGGCAGAAGGTCATCGAACTGACTTTTTCCATAACTCTTTGTGAAGAAAGAAGTTTGATATTCTCCGCAAAATTGTAGATTAAATTTTGGCAATATAAATAAAATAAATAAACTTAATAATAAGTGAGAACAATAGTAAATAAAAATAAAATAAATTAAAAATTCAATTTCTTCTCCTTCTTCTTTATATTAGGCATTCCTGGCTGTTTTTCTTTAATGTAGCGTCGCTACAAGTCGTCGTTCCATCTTTTTCGTGGGGGTTCTATACTCCTTCGGCCCACCGGTGATTTATCTCGAGCTATTTTCACTAATCGTCGTTCGGACATCCTATTTATGTGTTAGTTCCATTCTTGTTTTCTGTTTCTTATCCACGTGTTAATGTCCTCTACTTCACATATGTGCCTTATGTTGTCATTTGTTTCTTTATCACAAAGTGTTCTTCCTGCAATTCTTTTTAATGTTTTCATTTCACTTGTTTGTAAGTATCTCTGAGTTTTGCTTGTTTCTGGTCTTGTCTCTGCTGTGTAGGTCATAACTGGTCGAACTACAGTTTTATATATGCGAGATTTTAGTTCTTTTCTCATGTATTTATTTTTTCAAATAGTGCCATTCAAGCATCTTGCTATTTTATTGGTTTTTACTATTCTGTTCTTTCATTTCTTCTTCTATGTTGTTGTTATATGATAATTTAATTCATAAATATTTAATTGTCATCACCTGCTCTATTATAATCTTGTTATCTATTTCCAGCTTGTACCTAATTGGTTCTTTAGAGACAACTACTATTTTGGTTTCTTCAGCCGATATTTTCATATTCAAATTTCTTTGTTATTGTATTAAACTGATGTAATAATCTCTGCAGTCATCTTCATTCTCAGCGACTAGGACAGTATCGTCGGCGTAACACAATATTTGTATCTCTTTATTGCCCATTTTATAGACTTTTTTTTGTTTTTACCTGTTTAATTGTTTCATCTAAGATAATGTTAAACAGCAGTGAGTCTACTTGTCTAATACCAGCTGGTACCTCTATGGGTTCAGTTAACTCCGAATTTATTCTCGCTTCTATTTTATTTCTTTTTTTTAAATGTTTTCAATTAGTTTTATTATATCAAATGGCATATTCTTGTCATAAAGTGTATGCACTACGTCTTGCAGCTGTACTGTGTATCAAATGCTTTTACCAAATCTATAAAGCATAAGAATGCTGGTATTGTTATACTCAATGGATTTTTCAGTAATTTGTCTGTTTACAAATACTGCGTCGTTACAGGATCTTCCACTCCTGAATCCTTGTTGTTCTTCGGAAAGCTATATAAGTGGAGTTATTTTATTGGTAACAAATTTTGTCGTCAGTTTTAAAGTTGTGCATAAGAGGTTAATTCCTCGATAATTATTCGGATCTGTTTTTTCTCCTTTTTTAAAAAGTAGTATCATTATGCTTGTTCTTCGGTTTTTTAATTTTCTTGAGAGCTTCTTCCACCTGTTTATCGTGTATTTCTGATGTTTCGTTGATTACTATTTCTGGTGTTTCGTGTGCCAAATATTCTGTTGTATTATACAATGGCTTTATATAATTAATTCATGTATCTTTTTAGATGAATCTTACTTCTTTTAATTCTTTCATTTTCACTCGCTGTCTACGTATCATTCTTCAAATCTTCTTTTGCATACTATAAAAGTCATGTTCGATTTCTTTAGAGAATTTTTCCCAGAATTCCATTTTCATTTTTCTCACTAGTGCGTTTGTTTTACCGTGAACTTTTTTATATTCTTCATATGTTTCTCTAGCTTCTCTTGATCTATATTTAAGATACCAAGACACCAAGGTATATTATTCGGTCTTCTTGATGTTCTGTTTATTTTTACGTTCGCCGAGTGCTTCCTTTGCTGCGTTTATAATGTTATCCCTGATCTTTCTCCAACTGTCTTTTTCCTCTACCACTGGGTTTTTATTTATTTCGATCTCCAATCTTGTCTGGTGGTGATTTTTTACTGATTCGTCTTGTAGGCTTTCTACCCTTGTCTTTGTTTCGTAACCTGTTAGGCTTGTTTTTTTGAGTCTCTTTATTGTCATTTTGATTTTTCCCAATACAAGACTATGATCACTTCCCACATCTGCAGAACATAAACATCTTATATCTAATATTTGTGTACAATGTATTTCTCTATTTGTTAGAATGTAATCTATGATTGATCTATCTCCTCTCGTATTTTAAAATGTATATTTATATTGTTCTTTATGTTTACAGAAGATGTTATTTATTCGGAACTCATTTTGTGCGGAGAAGTTTATCAAAAATTCTCCATTCTCATTCGCCACATTTTCGTTAAACCTCTGTTTTACTCCCGGTACTATCATGTTCTCTACTCGTCCATTAAAGTCCCTCATTATGATAATTACTTCTTAGTAATACTAATATAACAAAGAACTAACTTACTAAGAAAAAAAAATTCCAATTTAAAACAGAAATTTTTTAAAACATCGTTTCTCACAAAGTTGTCCAGAAAAACTTGTTTACTATTCTATATACAGAAATTTTCTTAAGAAAATCTCTCTAAATTCTCCTGTATATCCTTAACGGCTTCATATAACCTGCTCCATACCGAAGTTAAATAGTTTCGAAGATATTTTCATTCTAAACTCTAGATTTTATGAGTTCATAAGACAACAATGTACGCCTTTTTTAAAGGTAGCAGAAAATGGCTCTTTCCAACATTTTGTTGACTGCCAATAAATAAAATATTACCTCTGTTCTTAGCAAATTAAGTAACCGTTGCGACAAATTCTAATTATCATTGTAAATTTTTAAAAATGAAATATATATTCGAAGATAATTTGTAATTTTTTGAACTTATTTATCAATTTTTAATGCCGGTTATGATTGTTTTTTCCATTTGAGAGCCTTGAAACATATGTGAAAAGAATTTAGATGGTTAAAATAAACAATAAAATTGTAAAAAAATTTTAAACTGATTGTTGTTTAACAACTTATAAATTAATAAAAAAAAGTGAAATTAGTATTATTAACACAGTCAATTCTATAAGAAAATATATTAAAACACAAAATGTAAGTTTTAAAAAATTAACGAATAAATTTTTATTACAAGTAAATAAAAATTATGATTTTTATTCGTAAGCTTACCTTTCTCAAATGATAATAAATAATCAACATAGTAGTACTAATGTAACAAACAACTAGCTTACTAAGAGAACTTTCTCCACTAGAAGCGAGAATATCTATTTGAAATTGTCCTCCTCTATTAAAGAACATCTTAGGCTTTTTATGAAGCTACATAGTAAATGATTCCAAAAGTAAACAAACTAGTTTTAGTGGTGGCAAATGCCGTAAAATTTTCATGATTTTTTGAAATTTTTGGGTACAGCTTGGAAATCGATTTAACTACTTTGAAACAGTGCCAAGATAATATAAACGAGTTTTCTCAGTCTATTTTAGTGCATTTTTTGACATTTCTCAATATTTCTTAAATATCCCAGCTTCTATTCATTCTTATGCGTCAAAAAAAAATCATTTTAGTCGTCATAAAATTGCCTAAAAAATATTAAGTACATGACCTAAAAAAAAGTATTTACTACGGCAAATTGAAAAATGGTTTTTTATGGGTAACTTCTGTCTACGGCTTCAAATTATAGGAAAATATAGCTTTTATATTAACTAAAAACTGTACCAAATTTTATTAAAAAATATTAAGAAGATGGGTCAAAATTCGCATTTTAGTCCAAATCTTATGGATTTTTCTTGTGGGCATAAGGTTGTAGGAAGCTTTTTTCTTTAAATGGGCGAAATTTTGTGCTCTTCAAGACGGTTAGAAGGAAAAATAACCGGTCAATTGCAAGTTGAGCTTGCGTAATTAGTATTCCGTACGTTGATTGCTTCTGAAATAAAAATTTTTGTTACGGAGGTATAAAATGCTCAGTGACTTCACAAAATACACCCTAAATGAGTTTTCAACAAAGTTTCTTTCCGATCTTTACTGAAAATTGATGACCTTGAAATTATTGTTTTTTTTTATATACCAGATAAATTATTAAAGGTAATGCACTCGTGATAATTTTTGTTCAATCTAAATCCAGTGGAGAATATTCCAGAATTTTTTCAAAATTTTTGGATCAGTTCTTTTCGAGATAGAGGGAGGTGACAGCGACTTTTCGCTATTTTTTTCAAAATAATACAAGAAAAAGTGTGCGCATGTAAAACATTACATATATTTTTGAACTCGTGTTTTTACAAGCTTTCATTTGACATCCGACTCAATGACCTAGTAAAATTTTTTTTTTTTTTCACTTCCGATTTCACCCCCCCAAAACTAACTTCATAAGTAAAAATTTAACTTTCAAAACTACACGGCTCTGATGAGGCCATCAATTTCTATACTAATACCAAATTTCTACTTTCTACGTCAAATAGTTTCGAAGAAAATCGGGTGTAACAGACGGACAAACAGACACACCGAAGTGATCTGATAAGTGTTTTATCTTAAATATAACATGAAAAAGTAATTTTAAAACAAATACTACCTCTTCTACAATAAAATTATGGTTTAGGTAACAGAAACTTTTATCGACAAACCATTAATACCTTTAAAAAAATAGAATATTTATAATTTAAAAAAGTCATTCGTGTTCTAGAGTGTACTCGAGCTTGTTTTCTGCTATTCATGCGATTGATTATCTGACTCGGATTCATACTGGCGCGAGTATAAAAGGTTGGCGCTCTTTTCTTGTGGGCAAAAGGTCCTAAGAAGCTGTTTTTAATATGCGAAATTTTATGCTCTTCAAGATGGTTAGAAGAAAAAATAAAAAATATACAAAAAAATATCTTATTTTTCAATTTATTCGTTACGAAAAATTTAACATGGCAATGGTTTGAATTGTATGAATTGAGAATGATGAGAAAAAGCTGATTGAAGATTATGATCAGTCAGAATCGTTGACAGATGAATTTACAGATCATTTTTCCGACGACTCATCTTTAATAATTTTAGTTCGTTCTATCGGCGAAAGTGAGTTCTGACCAATAAAAAGATGATCACAAGGAAAATTTTGTTTTAATTTAAAATATATTTGTTAGATTAGTACAAGAATTTAAACATGTATTTTTTGACTTCAAGTTTTGTTTTACTTGTTTTAATTAAAAAACTCTAATTTTCGTAAAGCCGCAAATGTCGCACGGACAATATTATGGAATATTTTTACCCCATTACGTGCAGTTTGAGATTTTATTAAAGAAAACTTGCCTGCAAATCTTAAACACAAAAATATTTAATTTTTTTCATAAACTTTCACTTCAACCGCACAGAGTAGTATTTTTTTTCCACAAGATGGTGCATCCATTCGCAGTACGCAAGTATGAAAATAGCTAGATGAATAATTTGAAGACCAGTTGATTGGACCTTATTGTGCTAACCCTTGGCCAGCGAGATCTCCGGACTTAACCTCGTTCGATATTTTTTATGGAGCTAAGAACAAAGTTTATGCTCTGAGATGTCTCAGATGTATTGAACATTTTGGAAAATGCGATAAGGCAGTGTGTAAATAGCGTTACTCGACACATGTTAAGAAATGTGCCAGAAGAACAATCCGGTGCATAAAATTAAGCGGTGGACTCGTTGAAATGTCCATTAGATAATTTTTTTAAAGTTTATGGTTTTTATTTACTTAATTTGTGAAGTGTCCGTATTTTATTTATTTTTTTTGTGCTGTACAGTTAATGGCTTTGCTACCTTTAGTAAATATTAATTCACTAGTTTTCTTTTTTTTTTCTTTTTCAATAAAATTGTGACTCCAGAGTGTTTTTTAGAAAACAGAAACCTCAACCTGCATGCTGTAGGGTAAAAATATTCGATAATTGTCCATGCAATAGTTGAGGATTTGTGAAAATTATCATTTTTAGTATTCAGTAGGAAGTATTTCTAAGAACACTTCGGTGTTTGTTCGTTTGTCTGTCTGTCTGACACACCCGATTTTCTTCGAAACTATTTGATTAAAATTTGTAATTAATATAGGAATTGATTGATCAGAGACGTGTAGTTTTGAAAGTTAAATTTTGACTTAAACGGTTAGTTTTGGGAGGTGGAATTGAAAGGAAAAAAAATTACCAGGTCATCGAGTGGGGTGGCAAATGGAAGCCTGTGAAAATACGAGTTCAAAAACATACATAATGTAATACTTTCGCACACTTTTCTATGTATTATTTTTAAAAAATTGACAAAAATCTCTGTCCCCCCCTACTTATCTCAAAAAGTACTGATCAAAAATTTTGAAAAAATTCTGGAATATTCTCCACGGGGTATAGATTGAACGAAAATTATCACGAGTGCCTTACCTTAAATAATTTATCTGGTATATTAAAAAATAACCGGTCAAGTGCAAGTTTTACTTGCGCAATTAGTGTTCCGTACGTTGATTGCTTTTCAAATAAAAAAATTTGTTACAGAGATATAAAATGATCAGTGACTTCACAAAACACACCCCAAATGAGTTTTCAACAAAGTTTGTTTCCAATCTTTACTGAAATCTGATGACCTTGAAATTTTTGTTTTTTTTATATACCAGATAAATTATTAAAGGTAATGCACTCGTGATAATTTTCGTTCTACATCCCGTGGAGAATATTCCAGAATTTTTTCAAAATTTTTTGATAAGTACTTTTCGAGATAAGGCGGGTGGACAGAGATTTTTTCGCGATTTTTTAAAAATAATACAAGTATTACATTGTACGTATATTTTTTACTCGTGTTTTCACAAGCTTTCGTTTGACACCACACTCGATTACCTAGTAAAAAATTTTTTTTTCACTTCCGATTTCACCCCCCAAAACTAACCCCTTAAGTCAAAATTTAACTTTCAAAACTACATGGCTCTGATGAGGCCATCAATTCCTATATTATTACCAAATTTCAACTTCCTACGACAAGTAGTTTCGGAGAAAATCGGATGTGACAGACGGACAGGCAGACAGACAGACAGACAGACGGACAGACAGACGGACAGACAGACGGACAGATAGACGGACAGATAGTTGGACAGACGCCGAAGTGATCTTATAAGTGTTCCGTACGGAACACTAAAAACAACAAAAATCGAAAACAAACTTTACTGAAAACTCATTTGGTGTGTGTTTTGTGAAGTAATTGATTACACAGGTCTGCAACCAAAAAACTGCACAGGATTTTTTTTTACTGTTTCTTATAGATTTTTACTCACTAAAACCGGGAAAAATCCTCGAAAAACTTCATCTCGTCAGCTTTTCTTGCAAAACTCGTGTTTGTAGTTTAATTTAGAGCAGAGCTCGGCAAGACGTTGCCATTCAAGATCCTGGTTGTATAAGCCACACTCAGTTTACCTTTTGCATTCAAACGTGACTGTGCTCGTGTTTTTAGTTATATATTATGGCTTCAAGAGGTTGTGTTATTACTCCTGATAACATTTGTTTTATTTATGGTAAATACACTGTTAAAAGTCAACAAAGAAACATAAGTGATTTCGTGAAGAAAGAGTATTTTGCTTTCTTTCAGTTGAAACTGGGGGATCAAGTCAAAGCCTAGGTTCGCTCCTGGTGTGCAGAAGATGCGAGGAAGATCTTCGTTTGTGGTTTAAGGGTAAGAAACAGTCCTTTCGTTTCGGCATTCCTATGATGTGGCGTGAACAGCAAAACCACACTACCGAGTGCTATTTCTGTTCGGTAGATATTCCAGTTTGGATGATATCCCGAGTGATTTTGAGGACGGAACCACATTACCTCCCCAGGACGAATCTAGTTCAGAAAATCTCGGTTTTTTGTAGTGATGTACAAGGGCTAATGAAGTGTTTTGAACTAGAATATGATTCACTTGAGTGGCGCCTATTCCTTGATTCATCAAAAACAAGCCGCAAAGCAGTTTTGCTGCATAATGGAATTAAATTTGCATCACTTCCTGTAGGACACGCGGTTAATTTGGAGGAAAACTATAACGATTTGACAATGATTCTTGAGAAAATAAAATATCAAGGACATAGCTGGATGGTTTGTGGAGACTTCAAAATATTAACCATGATGTTGGACCAACAGACAGGTTATATAAAATATCCCTGCTTCCTTTGCTTATAGGACCGTCGAGCCAGAGATTTTTATTGGACACAAACTGACTGGCCACTTCGAGACGCCTTAACCCCTGGCGAAAATAACATTATCAATACGACCTCGGTTCCTCTTGAAAAGGTTTTATTACCACCTCTTCATATTTAATTGGGGCTTATGAAGCAGTTTGTTAAATCACTGCCAAAAGATCGGGAATGTTTCAGATATATGTGTTCCAAGTTCCCAAAACTGTTTGAAGTCAAGTTGAAAGAGGAAGTTTTTACTGGCCCCGACATATGAAAACTATTATCCGATCCCCTCTTTTCAGAAACAATAGGAGAAAAAGAAAAAGAATCGCGGGACTCTTTCACAGACGTAGTAGTACCAACGTATTTTGAATTCGAGGAATAAAAATTCCCTTGCGATCATATTTTTGTCGGTCAAAAACTGACGAAATAAGGTTTTTGGTCCAATCTATCTAAAATATTGCGTACTACCATAAAATGTAAATCCGAGCCCTTTTTTCTAATAAATATTTTCGATATTTTAACAAACAGCGTGACTTTTAAGTGTGAAGTTTAGAAAATTCAAATTTCCCGCCAAACGACAGATGACATTCGGCACCGCAAAAGCATGTTTTGAATTTCAAGTGATGCAAAATCCACCTGTAAATTAGTAATAAAAAAATCCTATATGTCGTACGTTTTCTGCCTGCCACTGTATATGACATGCGGGAAGAAAATAGACATTTTTAAGATTTGCTCAGCTTCCAGTCAACAAAATATTACTCTCTTTTCTTTACAAAATACAAGTCGAATGCTACAAACTTTTCTTTTCAATGTAAATTTCTTTTGATAAACCAAAAAACAAAAGCCGTAATTTAACCAGAATTATAAAAGTTTTTAATGGGCTTCTAAATGGCCCCGACATCTTTCTTGCTTTAAAATTTATTTTTTTGCTTCTTATTTTTCACTTTTTTTACCAATGTTTAAAGTTAGGTAATAACTTTTGAAGCTTTTTCAATTTATCAAAGATAAAAGCACGGGTAAAAAGAATATTGCTAAGGTACGTATAATTTTTCCTTTTAAGCAGAATTTTTCTGGCAAACATTAAATTATATTGAGGAAGTTTTAGAGGTTTTGCAAGCGAAATAAGAAATCCTTTGCTTCTCACCTAGTAATCTGTCTACCTATCCAAGATTTTTCCTGCACAGATATTACCTTTTTTAGGCCAGTGACTCTACTGTTTATTTGCTCATCCTTAGGGCTCTATAAACAAAACGGTTTCTGTGTATACTTGCAGATATTAACAATTATAATGGAAATTTGTTTATACAAAATACAATATACGAGGCACGTTCTTTAAGTAAACTCTCCTCCTCTATCCATTTTCTTACGTAAGGACGTGGTGACATCACGGTATTTATGCCACTATTTTAGCCCATGTTTCTCGATTTTGGGATTGATGTGATGCTTCCAGGAATGTGAGACCAGTTGTTGTTTTAATATGGTCCGACCACCGTGTGGGAGACCGTCCTCTCGGTCTTTTACCCTCGATATTACCTTCCACAATAAATCGCTCTACTGTGTCCCTTCCTGTGGCTATGTGACCCAAGTATGTTTCTATGGAGAAAAGTGGTCAGTCTTGTTTTGATGTTGAGCTCATCTAGGACGGAAGCAGTTGTGCGTTCCGCTATCCAGGGTATCCAGAGCATCGTTCTGTATAGCGACATTTCCAATGGGCTGATTCGTTTCTTGTTATTTGTTTTAATGGTCCAGGTTTCGGCTGCGTATGTAGCAATTGGAAATATTAGTTTGTTGTCGTTATTTGGTTTTCTGCGTTAAGTCCCTTTTTCTCCATATTTTTGTTAGCTTGGCGGTCGCTCTTCTGGCCGTAGCAAGATGTATGATTATTTGATGCTTACATCCGCCGTTGTTTGTTATTACTGAGCCGAGGTAATTGAAGTGACTTACTGTTTCATACCCTGCAATGTTTCTAACGTGATTGTTTCGGTCCGTAGCCCGTTTTTGTTGCTGACGTTGTTAAGTCTATCCATGATATACTGGTGTCCTTTTTTCGAGGCCGCCAAGACTACAATGTCGTCGGCATACCGTAGATTATTTATTTTAGAACCACCTATTGTCATGCCGCTCTGCCAGTCGTCAGACAGCTCTCTCAATATGTGTTCCCTATATATCTTAAACAATATAAGTCATACGATGTATCCCTGATGAACTCCTGCTTCTTTCTACTTTAAGTAAGTACCGTTGCGGTCGCCGTTTCACGAATGCGCGATGAGTACCTGCATCTATTGGCTAGTCATAGACTCCATTACGGAAGTAATGTACACACGCCGCGCCGATAAAAAATAAAAGAAATAACATAATATTAAATATGTATACCAGTTCTAAAGAAACACCTTAGATCGAAGTGTGTAGAGTTAGTCTAGTTGTATTGTTTTGTTTTCCTTTTGTATCTATTTTATTCTAGTCGATAAGTTCATTATTGTATGTTTTTAACGACCTGTGTGTGTATAACTGTTTTAATTTTAGTAATATTCCTGATAAAGCCGAGAAAGATTGGCGAAATATAGAATTTTAAACAACAAAAGAATATTATTACTACATAGACCGCTATTCCGGTACTTTTCACCTCATAACATATATATACATGGTTCAATGTAAAATCATTGAAATTGACAAAAGTCCATACTTCAGCCGTCTACCCACTGTTCTCTCATTGGTAATCCATCTCGAGACGCGTTTCTCGTAACACGGCTCATCAGTCGAGCTAGAATCGACAAACAAAAGAACAGAACTTGGAGTACTTATTCCCGTACTTGTATAACATCGTGATAGGACACAATAATTTGTCCATCCATAAAATACACTAAAACACTGTAGACAAAATTATAAAAACCAAATTTAAAACATGGATGTCATTGGGAACCTTGGATGTTGAGAACGTTGTTAATTATTTCACCTGTGACCACCACACATGGCGACCGCCATATAGGAAAGATGACAAGGACGACAGGAGACAGCTCACCGACAGAGATAAGGGGTTTAGTCAAGAAAACTCAATTAACCAGAATGCGGGGTCGACACCTGGAAGAAACCGATCAAAATTGGGAAGTGCATATGTTGGACCTTCAAGTGAGAAGCAGATAGCCAATTGAGCGACCAAAAAACCGGTATGGAGCCGAGGAAGGATAAGTCATAACCTAATTATAGGTAAAGGGTGAGCGAGGGAGCGAGAGAGAGAGAGAGAAAAATAATGGGAGCAACGAAGAGGAAGATTGTCTGATAAATTAATTATTGATTTATTAATTTCTTGTTGGAATATGATTGGAGGAAGAGATTGTTTGCAAAAACCAATGAAGATTGAAAGCAACAGAAGGTAATGAAGGGGTGACGTAGGGTACTGTCATTGGAAGGAAGACAGTAATCGCTAAGTGCACAAGATGGCCCAGATAAAGTGGAAGGAATATGTGGAACCCAGGATCAACGAAAACCGTAAACAACGAGAGGAAGGAGGAAAGAAACCCTGGAAATTACAAAGCTAAAAGAGAGAAGACTACCATTTCAATACAGATGGATCATAAAACACTTGAGGACAGGGAATTATCGTGTGGAGTTGATTTATCACAGGAGAGTAAGAAACTATATATGCTACTAAGACCATCTAGGTCGGTTCTTTTATTGATGTTAAGGTGTATCAGTGAATACGCTTTGTTCTTCTTTCAGTTCTGCCCTGAAGAAGGTCCCAATCCAGGACCGAAATATTGGCTTTATGAAAATTTTGTGATCTCTTATCACGCCCCCTTTTTGCCGAGTTCCCCAACTAAGATTGTATTTTTAAAAATTTTGGTAGATACGGCAATCTTTTGCTTTCTTTCTTATATATACATATATATATATATATATATATATATATATATATATATATATATATATATATATATATATATATATTTATATATATAAATATATATATATATATATATATATATATATATATATATACATATATACATATATATATATATATATATATATATATATATATATATATATATATATATATATATACATATAAAAACTATTACCCCTACTAGGGCCTTTAGTCGTTTATATTAACGCTGACATTTTGTTATTTTGTTTAATATTATCAATATTATGGTCGTAAAGTTTTTTAATCATAATTAAAGTACGTACCCCGTCTAGCTTGTATTAGAATTGGCTTTAAGTATTTATCTTTCCTTTATAATTAACTGTAATTATGTTTTCACAAATTGTTTTTAACGATGATAAATTATCAACACAAGAGAATCTTGTTACACAACCGTTTTTTTATCCTTGCCAATCACGTCACAAATGTAAAATGTGCCTCTGCGAAATGTTTATTACCTTCGAAAGTGTAGCTTTAGCAGTAGGTTATAAAGGTCTGGAAGCACCTTAAAAAGTTTCCCTCAGGATTACTTTTCAACCGAAAGTCCTTAATATAACTCGAAGAGACACGAAAATATCCCCAAAAAACACTAAATTTGTCTTTTACCATAGCACGTCTGTTATCCTGAATTTTAAATCTATTTTTTGAAGTACAGAATTCGTTCATATTGCCAAAGAACTTCAAAAAATCCAGAAAGAAACGATTTGCTTTAAGACGCCCACAGTGATTTTACAGACGTTTTTGTCTAAAAATTTATCTTGACACTTAGATTACGTGGTAAAAGTTTTAATACACGACGCGACGTGAATACTTTTTTATTTAAGCTGGATCAAATTTGACAAGATGGTGAAAAATACCTAAGGGTTTAGGGTCACAGGTTGCTGTAAAGTAGTTGTTTTTGAGACTAATGAGTTATCTAATTTGATAAAGATTATAGGCCTTTTTTTATCTTTATTTTCACTGCTAAAGGAAAGTGTTGGATTCGTGGAAAAGTCACATTCCGAGATTTTTGCCTTTCTTCACGTTTTAGGGTTCCTAGATTACGAAATACATAGTCATTCATTTCCATCGGTCTGGCTGTCTGTCGATTTGTAGTGTGAGTAGGTATTTTACCCTTTTTTATAACCTGAGGATATTGGCGAGGATGTCGTAATACCCGGCAACGTTGTTCAAGTGCCGAAACATTCATTTTTGTATTTCACTGCACCTCTTAGACAACGCGGTAGTGCTGCCACGAACGTTATTTCATTTCTGCAAACAACTACTACCTATGTCAGTGTTCAAGCCATATATACTTAAATAGAAGTATACCGGCCTGCCGAGATTAGAACCCGAAACCTTCTGCACGGCAAGTCACGGAGCCACGGACCGCTACACTACTGGCTGCTGGCACGATAACACTCAAATGAAATAAGATATCAGATTCGAACTTGGTATTAATATAATACTTTCGGATTTCGTATTGTTTCTTATATATAACTAGCCAGGCCCGCGGCTCCGCTCGCGTGGACTTGATTCTCTACTATCGTCACTGCTTATTCCTTATGTTACCCAACAAATGTCTCCGATTATTTCTCCTTATCTCCCAATATTTCTCCTTATTTCCCATTATCTCTACATAATTTTCATTATCTAGGCTTATCTCTGCTCATCTCCCATTATTTCTCCTTATCTCACATTATCTCACCTTTTTTTCCATTATCTAGGCTTATCTCGACTTATCTCCCATTATTTCTCCTTACCTCCCATTATTTCTCCTTATCTCCCATTATCTCACTATAACTCCCATTATCTAGACTTATCTCTGCTTATCTCCCATTATCTCTCCTTATCTCCCATTATTTATACTTATCTCCCATTATCTCACCTTATCTCCCATTATCGAGGCTTATCTCGACTTATCTCCCATTATTTCTCCTTATCTCCCATTATCTCACCTTATCTCCCATTATCTAGGCTTATATCGAATTATATAGAACAGATGTATAAATTTATAAAAACACGTAAATCGGATAAGTGGTTCTCGAATGATAAGCGCACTAACGGACAGACAGACAGACAGAGAGATGTTGCATTTTATATATATTGTATTCTTGGCTACATGATATTGTTCCATATTTAATGCTTTAGGGAGTGTATTGCAAGAGAACGCGCTAGCGGCAAACTTTTCTCCGACTTAATTCACTATTATCGTCACTGCTGATTCCTTATGGCACCTAATAAAATAAATCCTATAACCTGGCCAGAGAACATACGTATGTTTAAAAAAAAAGCTCGTAACTCGGATAAGTAGTTCTCCAGTGATAAGCACACTAACGGACGGACAGACAGACAGACAGACGGACAGAGAGACATTGCATTTTATATATATTATAGATATTCTCTGCTACATAATATTGTTCCATATTTAATGGTTTGGACTGTATATTGCAAGAGAACGCGCTAGCGGCAAACTTTGTCCGACTTCATTTACTATTATTGTCACTGCTCATTCCTTATGCTACCTATCGTAATAAAATATAGCCTATAACCTGGCCGGAGAACATATGTATGTTTTAAAAAAAAAAGTACCAAAATCGGTTAAGTGGTTCTCCAGTGATAAGCGCACTAACGGACAGACATACAGACAGAATACGTTGCATTTTATATATATTATAGACGTAATAAAATATATACCTATAACCTGGTCAGAGAACATATGTATGAATTTAAAAAATCACGTAAATCGGATAAGTGGTTCTCGAGGGATAAGCGCATTAACGGACAAACAGACAGACAGACAAACATTGCATTTTATTTATATTATAGATATAGATTATTATTATTATATAACCTGGCCAAAGAATATATGCTTGAATTTAAAAAAAGACAGGTAAATCGGATAAGTGGTTCCCGCGTGATAAACCCACTAATGGACAGACAGACAGACAGAGAGACATTGCATTTTATATATATTATAGATTATACATTACAGATGTTCTTTGCTACATAATATTGTTCCATATTTAATGGCTTAGGCTGTGTATTGCAAAGGCACGCGCTAGCGGCAAACTTATTTCCGACATCATTCACTATTTTACGTCACTGCTCATTCCTTATGCTACCTATCGTAATAAACTATAGCCTATAACCTGGCCAGAGAACATATGTATGTTTTAAAAAAAAAGTACGTAAATCGGATAAGTGGTTTTTCAGTAATAGGCGCACTAACCGACAGACAGACAGAGAGACGTTGCATTTTATATATATGCTATATGTATTTTTAAAGGTTTTTGAGGTCAAGGAATTTGAGGTCTAGGATTTTGAGTTCAAGGATTTTGAGATCAAGGTTTTCAAAAGGTTATTTTTTTCATTATTTTGAATTTTAACTCAAGGAGAGGGTAAAGGGGGAAGTGGTTAAATATTGTATAGTTTCAATCACATTTTGTTAGTAAATTATTATATTTTCTTTCCCTGCTAACATGACGTAATGTATTGAAAAAAATAACCCTCCGAGATTCTCCTTTTCTACAGCATATTTTCTTTAATTTCTACTTCATAATGGTCCTTTTACACGGTCATATCACTCCTCAGTTCCGTTTCAGTTTCAGTCGAACTGTCCGTTTTTCCTATGTGTAAAACGGAAAAACTGAAAACAGAACTGAAACGGAGACTGACACCTGACGGTATGGGGTTCTTTTCTTCCACCGTTTCTTCAATGTCACAGCTAAGGCTACTGCAGTGAGATATTCTTCATACATGAGCTATTTTACACATGTACACTTTGGGACATTATGACAACACGTGTTTGAACGCGAAACACACATAACACTTTGAAAGTGTAACTCGGACTGAGAACTGAACGGACGGTGTAAAAAACAAACCTCCTTCCGAACTGAAATGAAACGAAAACTTAAACTGAGACGGAACTGAAAACTGATATGACCATATAAAAGGACCATAATAAATAATATTAAATATCATAAAATAATAATCTAGCCACACATCACAAAAAATTTTATTTTTTATTATATATCGAATTAGTTTTTTGGCATTCCTGGGAACTTTTTATCTCTATTATCCACATTTGTATGTTATTCTTGAATATACGTTAGTAAAGAGCATGTACATTGTTTGATGTGATTTCAAAAGAGAGGATTGCAGTTTTTAATCATGGAATACTTTTTTGGATTATATAAAAAAGATAAAAAAGCCTATTAATGAATACGTGCAAACAAGAGGAATCTCATCTGAGATATGGGAAACTTACTTCAGAGGACTCTACGATACCGAAAAAACTAACAACATGGAGGAATATAAAACAGAATGTAAAGCGAGGTTTGTGGAACGACAAAAATGATGAAATTGAATAACATAAGGGCACCAGGGACGGATGAAATCACGAACGAACTACTGATATAGGAGGGGATGAAGCCTATGGTTTTTGAACGATATCTCTTAAGAAGGTGGGTGAAATGGGTGGGGGTCGATAAATTTTGTGTGGTTTTAATAGCAATACGGTAATTCTTCTTGATTTTTTATTGAGATAATAAGCAAATATTTTGCACAAATGTTTACAGTAAACCATAAAAGTGGTAAAAGGGATAGTTTAGAGGATTAGAGATGCCTTCTTCAAAATTTCTGAGGTCAAGGATTTAAAAAGTTTGGTTATTTTTTCATTATTTCCAATTTTAACCCAAGAAGGTGGTAAAGGGTTGAGAGGTCGTTAAATATTCAAGGAGAGGATAAAGAGGGATGTGATTAATTATTGTATAGGTTCAATAATATTTTGAGAATTTTTCCAGGTTTTTGGTTGATGTAGTTAACAATTTTTAAGCTTATTATTTATTGGACAATATATAGGGGGTTAGTGTGGTTGGAAGGCTCGCTTCATATATCGTAGTATTTGTTTCCTTTTCAGAGTTTTTGGACTGTACGAAAATGAAAATTAAGTTATTTTTTCATTACTATCAATTTTAATAGGGAAAAGGGGTAAAAAAATGGAATCATCTTCAATAGTATTGTGACAAATTCTCCAGGATTTTTGGATGAGAGAATAAGAAAATCTTAACCATAATCATTTATAATAAAACATATAAGGTGGAAAAGGGTGGAAAAGGGAGATAGACGAGTGACTTCGTATTTGTCTTTTTATAAATGTTTTACAAATCTCTTTTAGTGAAGGAATTAAAACATTACATTTTGTTTCGATATTTTCATTGTCAACGTAGAAAGAATCTGAAAGGGGTGGGGTCATGGTAACTTTTCAATGGTATTTTGAGAATCTTTCCTGATTTCGATTGAGATATTGGATATATACGAGGAAAAGGAATGAGGTAGGAAGTTAAAAGGGTGAATGCTTTTGTGTCGTAATATACTTCTATTACAATGTTCTTGTTTCTCCATTATTTCCAGTTTTAACAGAAATACTGTACAGAAGGGAGTGTAACACAGTTACCTAGAAAATGTTGAGTTGAATACAAGACCAGTTTTAGAAATACGAACGGTTAAGTTGGCGGAAATGTTCTTATTGAGAGCTAGTAAATTATGATATTTCCTTTCCCTGCTAACAGAACGTATCGTATTTGTGAAAAATAACCCTTCGAGATTGTTCTTTTTTTCAGACCTTATAGTTTACACAAATATATATGGAGTGAAGGTGGATGGAGAGTTCATTAACACAGTCAGATATGCCGACGAAACTGTTTTCTTGAGTGACAGGACTGAAGACCTTCGACACCTGTTAGATAGAGTTGAGCAGGCGGGAGCGGATATGGGCCTTACCATCAATATATTTTAAACCAAATTCATGGTCTTTAGCTTCCAATAATATGCAGATGTTATTCTCCATCTCAACGGTCATGCGATAGAGAGAGTTCCCCATTTTAAATACCTTGGAAGTTACATTACTGACCAGTTAGAGCTTGACAAAGAAATTAAGTGCCGAATGGAAGCAGCCAGAACAAACTTCATTAAAGTGAAGTCTGTCCTTTACAGTGATACCATTAATCTGAAACTGCGTCAGAGAATGCTAAAATGCTATATTTGATAAGTTTTGTTGTACAGCACTGAGGTATGGACATTAGGGTGGTCACAAGGTATAGAGGGGAAAAATACTTTTATCGCAAGGCCGGCAAGATACCCCTAAAATTTGCCATTTGTCTAGAAAATAAGATTTGCACAGTTTTAGCTCAATTAGATAACGTTAAGCCGTGCCTCATCGAGGTTAAAGCTGTAAATTTCGATTTTTTGCAAGAAATCGTATTTTTCACCTCATAAAATGAAAACCATTCGTCCTAGAAACTCTTGTTTCATTTCATAGGAAATGTTGTTGTCCTAAAGTTTTACTCCTACCACTTATTTGTTGAAACATTTATATTTGAAGATATTCATCATCCAAGACCGGACATGATTCGAATCCTCAAATTGGACTTTGGACCTGTTTAAAAAACGACAGTGAAAAATGGCAAATTAAATACTTTTGACCATTTTTTGTTTCTTTTTTATTATATAATAAGACATAAAATTGTCATTTGTTTTAACTTTCTAAATAAGTTTACGAATTGCAAGGTAGTTGGTACCTACATATTTAGTTCTATTCTTTAAAAGGTTTGTTTTTGTTACACAAAAGCTATTGCTAAGGACCTTTTTATCAGAGAATTCTACCTGGAGTGTCATAAACCACACCCCTTCTTTTTTGTTCCTTGTGTGGGATGCCCGGGGAGAAGTCTGTGAGGGTTGCGGGACAATATCTTCCACAGCATCAACGAGCCATGCTTGTTCGGGTTCGAGTTCAAGACAGAAAGAAATGGTGTATTTAATCAGCCACATGTCTCATCAAATCAGTGGCAGTAAATTACCATCTAATGGTCAAGTTTTACGCAGTTTATTTTATGATATACGGCAAGTGAAACTAAAGACCAGAGAAGCTGCAAGTTTACAATATAGGAAGTTTTAATTTTTTGGGAGAAAGCTAAGATACCAACCAGACACCTGAAAGATTGTGTTGCAAAATTAAAAAAAAAAAAACTCTACGAAGAGTGGACAAAACTTGAAAAACACGCTAAGAGATCTAAAAGCAGAGCGCAAATTAAAAAGTAGTCGCAGACATTGGTTTATTTATAATCCATATTTATGTAAAAGCGTAGTTCAACGCCCCCAAACCCACATTGGCCCCGAACCAAGACCTACAATTGTTAAAATCTTTTGTGAAATAGAGACAAATTGATAAAGAACGTGCAGTCAAGACACTGTCTAAAATGATAAATTATCTGTGGTATCTCAATTCGTAGCTAGTCGCATTGTCATTTTTTGATGAAACTTTAGAAAAAAATATCAAAATAAGCATGGCTGCAAATTGCCTAAAATTACTTTCCGTTGAAAAAAAAGTTACGATGATAGGAATGTAAATGCAAGGCTCAATCTCGAACAAGTGGATGATTTACTGGACAAAAAATAGATTATTTTATATCTCATCAAAGTTTTTTTCAAGGGATTTGAAACTGATACAAACTTTTTCATTACTAATCCCGACGAATGGTGTAACAATTCACACTACTTAAAAGCTAACAAAATAGTAACCAGTTTTAAGATTGTCAATGACACAGCTTAAAGAGGTTTAAAATTAATTCAAGACTTCACTTCTTGTTTGACGAAAGATGTAGAACAACGGCAGTTTCTGTTACAAGTTGTATCTGAATGTAGGAAAATTTTTCCTGACTCTTCAAAGGCCACCTTATCTAAGCCATTACCACCTCGATCTGACAATAAATTTTAAATATAAATAATAACAATAACTTCTTTCCTTTATATTGCTTCCTTTTTTATAACTAACCTTTAAATAACCTCTCTCGTCAACGAGGAGAAGCTCTGGAGCCGCCAAACTTTGATGTTATGTGGTGAAACATAACGACTCAACAAACCACAAAGTTCATCTGTATCCTGTATCGACCACCAAGTGATACCAATTTTCGAACAGTTTTCGCTTCTCTTGCAGACACCATCGATCATTTACAAATTAACTATCCAAGTGCCGAAATTGCCTTCCTCGGCGACTTTAATGTCCACAATATCAACTGGCTTAAATATTCAAATACTACCGACGAACAAGGTCGTGAAGCTGAATCATTCTCAATCAGTTATGGCTTAACTCAGCTTATTGACGAATCAACACGGATCCCTGATCGAGACGGGGAGTTCGCCAGTCTTCTTGATCTGTTTTTAACCACCAATCCGAAGATTCACACGGTCACCATAAATCCACCGTTAGGTTCTTCCGACCATAAACTGCTTTCGACATCGAGTATCCTGCCAATCAGTGACAGAGAGGCGCCTAGGCCGCGCAAGATTTGACACTACAAATCTGCTAAATGGGCAGATCTCATGAAATACTTTCGAACTTTCCTTTGGATGGACGTTTGTTTTCGATCCGATAACCCATCTGACTGCGCCAGGGAGGTCTCCGATGTTATTTTGGCTGGTATGGAAGCTTATATCCCTTTTTCGAAGAAATGCTCCTCCAATGGCAAGTCTTGGTTTGACCGAAAATGCAAAGAAGCTGTTGCTTCTAAACATATTACCTACCGACAATGGCGTGAAAATCCTAACACCATAAGTCGTAACACCTTTGTTCGTGCCCGGAACAGATGCAAGGAAATTATCGACGAAACCAGGGAGACACACAATCAACGAATTAGAAATAAACTTCTCGCTTGTCCCAACAATTCCAGGTCCTTTTGGGCAGTCGCTAAGGCAGTTAGTCAAAATTTTACCAAATCCACCATACCACCACTCACACGGCCAGATAATTCCATTGCAACCACACCCGTTGAGAGAGCGAACTTGTTGGCTGAACTCTTTGTTTCACATTCTACTGTCGATTTCCAAGGAAAAACACCCCCTACTATTACCATATTGCAGTCAAAGATGCCCGATGTTGCCTTCAGACAGCGCATCATAAAGCGTATTTTAATGAAGCTAGACACCAAGAAAGCTTCTGGCGCTGACGGAAAGCAGTGCGACCAGTCGCACTACTTTCAATAATATCGAAAGTCATGGAAAAGAAATGAGCATCTTCTAAAATAACTTGAACGATTCAATATTATTAGCGATCACCAATATGGTTTTCGTAAACACAGATCAACAGGAGATCTTCTGTCTTATGTAACACATGTTTGGAACAACGCAATTGAACACTTTGGAGAATCTCGAGCGGTTGCTCTTGACATATCCAAGGCATTCGACCGTGTTTGGCATGATGGACTGTTGGCTAAGTTACGCTCTTAGAGTATTTCTGAAAGATTATGTTTGTAGCTCTCATGTTGCCTCAGAGAGCATTCTTTACGAGTGGCGGTCGACGGATTTCTTTTCTAACACCCTCACTATCAACGCCGGTGTGCCCCAGGGCTCCATACTGTCTCCTACTCTTTCTCATTTACATTAACGATCTGCTGAAAAAGACCAGGAATCCAATCTACAACTTTGCAGATGACAGTACGCTTGTCTTTTCATTCACTTGAACGCTTGAACATCGGCTGCTTAGGCGAATATCCGCAAACAGCAGGAGGTCGTTCAACTTAACAAAGACCTAGAAGAAATTCTATCTTGGGATGACAGTAATCAAATGGAATTTAACGCTACACAAACCCAGGCGGCAGATTTTTCTAAAAAAGTTAACGTTGCTGAACCCGACATAGTTATGTCGGGGCACTCCATTCCATTAGCATCGTCGCTCAATTTGTTGGGCGTTCGTTTGGGAGCAAATATGTCCTGGCATGAACATGTTGCAGGTATAGCGAGGAGAGCTTCTCAAAAGTTGGGAATATTATTTAGAACCAGAAAGCTTTACACCCCACAACAACTGTTAATTTTTTACAAAGCCCAAATTCGACTGATTGGGGACCCGGAATTGACCGGCAGCCTTGATTCTTTGGAACATCAAAGAACGGTTGGCGACTTGAGTCTGTTCTGCAAGTATTTTCAAGAAAAGTGTTCGAAGGATGTAGCCCGCTTAATTTCTCCCAAAGCGGTGCATGTTAGAAATACACGTCGCGCTGGTGCTTCACATCCGTATGAGGTTCAGCTTGTTACTCCTCGTACAACGCTTTTCAAGTAGTCTTTTATATAGAGAACGTTATCCCTTTGGAATAATTTGCCCAGCGCTGTGTTTCCCACCGAGTACAATTTACAGCGATTCAAGAACAACGTGAATCACTTTTTCCGCACACAAACCGCTCCAGGAGCGCCACGTGTTCTAGACCCATAAAAAAATAAATAAAATATATTTGAATATTATTTCCTCTCGTTTTTATACCTTTTTGCTAGAGAGCCGATGTAATTGAATCTTGTAATGTTTTTAGACATTTTCATAAAAAAACAATTTTTATAAAAAGTCAAAACTTCAACCATGATGGGGCATTTATCTCTATAATCCTCATTTGAATTTTATTCTTTAATGTACGTTGGCAAAGAGTATGAGGTTTATTTGAAGTGATTTCCAAAGAGTGGATTGTAGTTTTCTAATAGTTACATAATTTTTTTAACTATATAAGAAAGGTAAATTTCTAATTTTTTTTTATTAATACTTCACCATAAAGTTTATTGTATTCTTTAGAATGAAATAAAATTTATTGTTTATTTTAGAACTGCATGTTTATAAGGAAAGTACTCGGTAAGTCATTTTTACCAATTGTTTTATAATTCATACATAACATATATAAAAACGCAACTTCTTTCTGTTGGTCTGTCTATCTGTCCGTTAGTGCGCTTATTACCCGAGAACCGTAAAACCGATTTACGTGTTTTTTTTTAATTCATATATACAGTGACTCACAGCTTAAATGATGCAGTCGCTATAAGAAAAGACTAACTGGTCTCAGTGCCTCTTTATTTATTTGGAAAAAACAGCTTACTGAAATTAAATTAGTAAAGAGTCTTCTAAAAAAGTATGAGTTACTTTTTGTCTTAAATATGGCTTACTTAATTAACAATAAATAATTAATTAAATTATATGCGATTTTAACGTCACAGCTTAAATGATGCAAAATTCAATATACCAAAATTATTAGAGAAAACAAATTGTAGAATTTGAAATAAGCCTGCTAATATTTGGTTGGGCCTCCCTCATTTTCAATTAGAGCTTGTAATCTTCTGGACATTGATTCAACTAACTTTCTAGTATACTCCGGGGAAATAGTGTTCCATGCTTCAGTAATTTTTACTTTTAATTCAGTTTTATTTGATACTGGGGCACTATTTACTTTATTTTTTAATGTCAGCCACAAATTTTCAATTACATTTAAGTCTGGTGACTGGGCTGGTGTTTTAATAACATTTGGACAGTTATAAAGCAACCAACTGCGGACTCGAAATGACGTGTGCTTTGGATCATTGTCGTGATAGAACCGATAATTGTTTTCAATATCTAATTTTTGGGCACTAGCGACGAGATGCTGCCTTAGTATGTCCAAGTACACATATTGGTTCATATTCCCTTCGACGAAATGCATGTTACCTACTCCTGCAGATAACATACAGCCCCATAACATCACTCCACCTCCACCGTGCTTTACCGTAGCTTTCATATTTTTCAATTTTAATTCTTCGTTAGGCTTTCTCCACACTGATATTTTTCCATCGGACCCAAATAAGTTTATTTTGGTCTCATCAGCAAATATTACTGAATTCCAGAAGTTCAAGTCTTTATTGATATGCTCTCTGGCAAATTCCAATCTCACGCGTCTATTTCTTTCGCTAATGAAAGGCTTATTTCTAGCAGTTCGACCATATAAATTATTATTTCGCAAGATCCGTCGAACTGTTTCGGGGTTACACCTTTTTCCAAACGGTCTTTCCATCTCGGCACACAACTTTGGCGCACTTTTTTTTGGATTATTTGATACCTCTCTTAAAATCCATCTTTCTTCACGTTCATTGAAGATCTTATTTGGAGCCAATTCCGGTAACGTTCAATGATATGCTGAACAGTTGACGGACATTTATTTACCATTTTGGCTATGTCTCTTTGGCTGTATCCATTCCTGTAATGAGTAATAATTAAATTTCTCTCAGAAATTGTAGTTCGACGACCCATTCTTAAACAATTTCGTTTTATTGAATGAAAAAATGTCAAACTAAACAAAAAACAACTGAACTAAGAAATCAAAGCAACGCCGCCTTCGTAAATTTCAAAATGCGATAAGTTTTGACCTCTGTTGTTATTTTGCATCATTTAAGCTGTGACGTTAAAATTGCATATGATTTGATTAACTTGTAACATTCATTTTTTCCTAGATTTTAAGACCATATAATGTTACTGATTTTTCACTTTATAAAGTACTTCTTTTCATTTTTGTATCGAGCAGTGTATTTCACAGATCACTTGTGGTAAAGTGTGCTGTGCGGGTTTTGCGACCGAATCTATCGATACGCCGGGATTGGTCAAATGTTTGTATCCGGAGTTTTGGTTCCGGCGTCGCCATATTACAGACAGAGTGCCCACGGCTTATTTAAGGGTCCGGAGAACATGCATCTTGGCTAATTTCCACCAAGCCGCCGAGTGGTTAGTACCATCAAGCCGCAGCCAGGCTGAGAACACCGAGCCGCCGCCAGGCAGTAACATCAAGCCGCAGCAGGCTAATTTCCACCGAGCCGCAGTAGAGGCATACGACAATACCTACGAGAGCCAAGTTAAGCACGAGTTTTTTTTTTATCATAAAGCCGTAGTGGGCGTTGTGTGTTTTCTAAATGGAGTAGCTAAAGTAGGCTCTCCTCAAAAGTGTGAAATCGGTTTTGTGTAGCATTGAAGGCCTAGAAGCCCATAGGAAGACCGTAAGTTACCAGAACTACATCAATAAATATATTCCCCGCAAATAAGTGTTTCAACAGCAATTTGAACAGAAAGATCGCGAAGTGAAAATCAGGACTCTTCGATTTCGGGTGTAGTCAAAAATTAGAAGTAAAATCTCTGATTTAGGGACTCTAATTTATAAAAACTACATTTAGGCTAGAACTTTTATAATTTTTATAACAGCAAAGGTTGGAACTTTTATTTTAAATCATGAATAAATTTTCTTTTTTTGTTGATTAAAGCTAGTGTCTCACTGAATACCTATTTTCCTTTCAGGATAAGAAAAGTTGTACTAGTATAATTCTTTTTAGTAATATCCATAAAACACTTCAGTATTTTTTCATTTTTTTTAACTGAAGTTAGATCCTTTCTATTTTAAAATGAATGGTGCCCAAAATTTGTACGACTGAAGTTTTTTTAAAAAATAGAAAATAATTCCAAAAAGACGTATAACAATTATCTCTTACCCATATATCTCTACCAAGGAAAACTGAGCTAGTGTTTGTTTAATTTCTTTAGTTCTTTTAAAATCATTATTCACTCAATTCATTCTCAGAAATTAAAAAGAGGTCGCAAGAAAATTGTGCCCAAGCGTGGGAAAACCAATTAATATACACGGTACAAAATAACGCCGCAAAATGCGGGCAAGTAAAAAACTCATTACAAACTATTTATTGTTAATTTAGTAAGGCATATTTAAGACAAAAAGTAATTCATACTTTTTTAGAAAACTCATTACTAATTTAATTTCAATAAGTTGTTTTTTTCCAAATAAATGAAGAGGCACTGAGACCAGTTAGTCTTTTCTTATAGCGACTGCATCATTTAAGCTGTATGTTCTCTGGCCAGGTTTTAGTATATATTTTGTTACGTTAGGTAACATAAGGAATAAGCAGTAATGATAATAGTGAATTAAGTCAGACATAAGTTTGCCGCCTCTTGCAAAAAAACCAAAACAATAATTCTGTAACCACGCGAGCTGAGTCGCGGGTACAGCTAGTCTTTAAAATAATTTATCTTAGTTTGAAAAATAAGCTTAGTAAAATAATTTTAAAACAGATTTACATTTACACATTTAACAAAAAAAAAGTAAAGAATTTGCGAATTTTGTTTCGCAATGTTAAACTTTTCAGTTGATTTTTTTCCTGTTGAGAATAAATTTTTATTAAAATGCTCTTCAAAAAAATGCGAGGTAGTAAAACTTTCATCTCGAATTCCTAAAAGGCCATATATGTGAAAAATCACGGCGGGCTCAAATTGGTGTTTTTTACATTTTTTTGCTGAAGTTTTTTTTGGCAATATAAAGACAAATTGATGTTGTGTTATATGAGAAAGAATATAATATATGAGGGTAATGTTGCTCGCATATAAGTAACAAAGACACAAAAGGGCGCTTTTGGGAAATAAGCTCCGGATTAATTTTTGGCAAGATTAAAACATCTCACGAATTTTACAGTAATATATACTGTTCCTTTCAAATTAACCTCTACTAATTAATATCAATGTAGTCTAAAATTCTCCCCTATGTGAAATTTACTAGATTTATGAGATATTTTATACGTATCAACGTAAACGCCAGAAATTACACTGAAAAAAAAATTTTAAAATGGTTTACCCAGTGCTTTCCTTGCATGTAGCATGCAGTTCTAAAATAAACATTAAATTTGACTATCTCACGCTAAAGAATAACTTAATACGATCCACTTTATAATGAAATTTCCCCTATTTAAATAATCAAAAAAAAAAGTATTTAGTGATTAAAAAACTGCAATTCTCTTTTTTAAAATCTCATCGAACAAAATATATGCTGGCTGCCAACGAAATTCGTGCGTATGTTAAAGAATAAAATTCCAATGTGGAAGATATAATTAAAAAAATTGTCAGGTATAATAACAAAAACCTCTCGATGTGTAAATAAAAATAAACCTTTATAGAGATATGTGGCTAGACTATTACTTTTGCGATATTTAATAATATTTATTTTAAAGGTTGAAAATAAAAAAATATGTTTTTCGTGACCTGAAAAGAACAAAAATTTCGGAGAGTAATTTCCCTTTAACAGGAAAAGTAAATACAATTATTTTACCTGCTGTTTCATAAGTAAATTTCTGCGAACTTAAGCGCTTATATCTTTAAAACTTGTTTAATCTATAATACATATAAAATGCAACATCTCTCTGTCTGTCTGTCTGTCCGTTTGTGCGCTTATCACTTAAGACCCTCCTAACCGATTTACGTGCTTTTTTCTAAAAAACATACATATGTTCTCTGGCCAGGTTATAGGATATATTTTATTACGTTAGGTAACATAAGAAATAAGCAGTAACGATAATAGTAAATCAAGTCGGAAAAAAGTTTGCCCCTAACGCGTTCTCTTACAATATACTGCGTAAACCATTAAATATGGAACAATATCATGTAGCAAAGAATATAATATATATGAAATGCAACATCTCTCTATCTGTCTATCTGTCCATTAGTGCGCTTATGACTTGAGAACCACATATCCGATTTACATGTTTTTTTTTTAATTCATAAATTTGTTCTCTGGCCAAGTTATCTATAATCTTCTATAATAACATATATAAAACTACCCGCGCCCGCGACTTCGCTTGCGTGGACTTAAGTCACTACTATCGTCACTGTTTATTCCTTATGTTACCTAACGTAATAAAATATCTCCCATTATTTCCCCTTATCTCCTATTATTTCCCCTTATCTCCCATTATCTCTACTTAATTTCCATTATCTAGGCTTATCTCTGCTCATCTCCTATTATTTCCCCTTATCTCCCATTATTTCTCCCTATCTCCCATTATCTCACCTTATCTCCCATTCTCTAGGCTTATCTCGACTTATCTCGTAATATTTCTCCTTATCTCCAATTATTTCTCCTTATCTCCCATTATCTCACCATAACTCCCATTATCTAGACTTATCTCTGCCTATCTCCCATTATTTCTCCTTATCTCCCATTATTTGTACTTATCTCCCATTATCTCACCTTATCTCCCATTATCGAGGCTTATCTCGAGTTATCTCCCATTATTTCTCCTTGTCTCCCATTATCTCACCATATTTCCCATTATCTAGGCTTATATTGAATTACATAGAACATATATATCAATTTATAAAAACACGTTGTCGTGTGTACGTAAATCGGATAAGTAGTTCTCCAGTGACAGGCGCACTAACGGACAGACAGAGATACGTTGCATATTGTATATATTATAGATGTAATAAAATTTATATCTATAACCTGGACAGAGAACATATGTATGAATTTAAAGAAACACGTAAATCGGATAAGTGGTTCTCGAGGGATAAGCGCACTAACGGACAGACAGAGAGACGTTGCATTTTATATATATTATAGACATAGATTATTATTATTATTATGATATAACCTGGCCAAAGAATCTATGTATGAATTTAAAAGAAGACACGTAAATCGGATAAGTGGTTCTCGCGTGATAAACGCACTAATAGACAGACAGACAGAGAGACATTGCATTTTAAATATATTATAGATTATATATATTCTCTGCTACATAATATTGTTCCATATTTAATGGTTTAAGCTGTGTATTGCAAGGGAACGCGCTAACGGCAAACTTTTTTCCGACTTTATTCACTATTATCGTCACTGCTCATTCCTTATGCTACCTATCGTAATAAAATATAGCCTATAACCTGGCCAGAGAACATATGTATGTTTAAAAAAAAAAAGTACGTAAATCGGATAAGTGGTTCTCCAGTGATAAGCGCACTAACGGACAGATAGACAGACAGACAGAGAGACGTTGCATTTTATATATATTATAGATGCAACGTTTCTCTGTCTGTCTGTCCGTTAGTGCGCTTATCACTCGAAAACCACTTATCCGATTTACGTGATTTTTTTTTAAAATTCGTACATATGTTCTCTGGCCAGGTTATGGGATATATTTTATTATGTTAGGTAACATAAGGCATAAATACTGACGATAACAGTGAATCAAGTCGGAAAAATGTTTGCCGCTAGCGCGTCCTCTTGCAATCCGCTGCCTAAACCGTTAAATATGAAAGAATATAATGTAGCAAAGAATATAATATATAAAATGCAACGTCTGTCTGTCCGTCCGTTAGTGCGCTTATCACGCGAGAATCACTTATCTGATTTACGTGTTTTTTTTTTTTAATTCATACATACATATGTTCTTTGGTCAGGCTATATAATAATCTGTATAATACATATAAAGCGCAATGTCACTCTGTCTGTTTGTCTGTCTGTCCGTTACTACGCTTATCATTCAAGAACCACTTATCCGATTTACGTATTTTTTCTTTTAATTCATACATAGGTTCTATGGTCAGGTTATAGGAAATATTTTATTACGTTAGGTAATAAAAGGAATAAGCAGTGGGGATAATCGTGAATCAAGTCTACGCGAGCGGAGCTAGTATTTAATATAAAATGACCCGATAGTTTTTCGACAATTCATTTTAAAAATTTTGCGGTATAATTCTCTACAAAACTGTAGAAGAGGCATTTCTACAATTCGGCAGAAAAAAAGCGAAGTGATTTTATTGATTTTTTCAATAATTTGTAGAGAAGGTTTCTACAAATATGGTACTCAATATTGTGTTATATCTGATGAATTCGTTTCATTGTATACTTTTTCGCCAACGAGAAGCTAAATTGCTTGCTAAGCTCTAATACCAAATCCCGAAAATTCCTCAATTAAATCTTACAAAATTGGCGTGTTAAAATTGGAAAACTTCAACCGAGTGGTTGCCGCAGACGAACGTTAGATTCTAAATAAAGTAATTTAATTGTAACAGTTCATTTCTAAGTTTGTAACTTTAAAGTATAAAAAAAGCTGAGAAGTGTGTTTCTGGAGATAATTTTAGCCAGGCAGTTTACGTATACCGTTACCGTCGGAAAACTGACGAATTACCGGTAAAGTTGGAGTGGAAATTGCCGGTAATATTACTCAAAACTTGAAATTAAAAAACAAGTAGAAAGATTTCACATTAAATTGTATACTTACTTATATTTCTTTTTGAATTGTATTTGTTAAGTTTTTAAATAGTATTCTTGTTACAATCTATAATCCATTACAAGTTAGACAGGGAAAACGTTCTTAGTTTTAAAATTAATAACACTGGTCTATAAAATCTTCTTTCGTAACAAAGACATTTTCGTTATAAAGGGTGTCTTAAAATTCATGCAAGATTTGAATTTGGCGCCATTTTTAGGGTAAAGTGTTGCCAACAAAATAAAAAAACAGCGTGACAGTTCAGGGTTATTAAAAATGGAGCGCTACACGAAAGAACAACGTGTTTTCACTGTTGAGCAATATTTTAAAAATAATGAATGTTTGGCAGATACAGTTCGGAAGTTTCGTACAAAATATGGTCAGAATACTGATTTAAGAGATTAATTGAAAAATTCATGGAGACTGGATCAATTAGTGATCTTAAACGCTCTGGCCGTCCTTTAGCAAGTCGTTCGACACAAAACATTAAAGCAGTTCGTGAGAGTGTTGCTGAGACTCCAGAAACATCAATTCGGCACCGTGGTCAAAAACTGGACATTTCGAGAAGCTTTCTACAGCGTATCCTTACGAAAGATTTGCATCTTCATGCTTACAAAGTTCAATTGACTCAAGAACTTACAAAGTTCAATTGACTCAAGAACTGAAGCCTACTGACCACGCACAACGAAGAGAGTCCGTTGAATGGATTATGGAACAACAACAAGTGGATACTGATTTTTCGAAGAAAATCATCTTCAGCGATGAGGCTCATTTCTATCTTAATGACTTCGTTAATCGACTAAATTGTCGCATTTGGGGTTCAGACAATTCACACGTGACTGTTGCGAAACAAATGCATCCACAACGTGTCATTGTTTGGTGCGGATTTTGGGCTGGAGGCATCAGCAGACCATTCTGCTTCGAAAATGCGGTTGGCCAGGCAATAACAGTTAATGGTGATCGTTATCGCGATATGATAATCCAGTTTTTTTGTGAATAAATTGCAAGATATAGATATGGACGACATGTGGTTTCAACAAGACGGTGCCACATGCCATACAGCTCGAGAAACATTCAATTACTGCATGAGTCATTTCCTGATCGTGTAATATCCCTTTTTGATGATCAAAATTGGCCGCCCAGATCATGCGATTTAACGCCGTTAGACTTTTTTCTTTGGGGTTTTTTTTCTAAGGTTTATGCCAACAAGCCCACGACCACCCACGACTTGAAGGAGGAAATTAAGCGCTGTATTAACGAAATTCAACCACATTTATGCAAAACGGTCATGGAAAATTTCGACATAGGAGTGCGTATGTGCCAGCAAAGCCGTGGAGACCATTTACCCGACATGTTATTCCATACATAACCCTATACTGTATACTTTATGAATCAATAAAAAAATTACAATTTTTAATTAAAAACCTGTGTTTTCTATCAAAATTACTTCTTGCGTGAATTTTGGGACACCCTTTATTTTGGTAGCGTCAGGTATTCTTAACAATAAAATAATTACAAGAAGCTGCAGTCTTTTGTAACATAAAATTCCAGTTTTTATTTTCCTTGCGAGATGAAAGAATTGTATTAGCACAAAAATTACGCTTCGAGATTTTTGTTTTACTTCACAGTTTGTTGCTATCTGGATAGATAGTACGGATAGTATATATTTTACACTATTGCAGTGAACTTTATTTCTCTAAAAAGAAAAATTGTTCAGAATGTAATAATATCCCGGAAGAATCCTTAAAAGAGAGACCATAATTTTGCTGACAATTGAAACTTGACGTTGCGTAAAATTATTATCTGTTTTAAAAAACAAAGTGTTTAAAATTAACTACCTCTGGTAAAATCGAATTTATAATACTAAAAATTGTAGTATATGTCCCATTTTCAAAATAATTAATAATCATCATCAATCCGGTTTTTTTATAGCCTTCTTCGCCTTCCGGTTCCTAATTTACATCCTCTTCGATCTTCTCCGGGTTTTAGATTTCTCTCTAACACTGCCCTCTGAATACCTCCAAACCATGTCCTTTTTGGTCTCTCCTCCTCGTTACGCTTGGTACCTACTTTAGGACCATCTTTGGTGGTCAATCAGTGACAGAGAGGCGCCTAGGCCACGCAAGATTTGGCACTACAAATCTGCTAAATGGGAAGATCTCATGGAATACTTTCGAACTTTCCCTTGGATGGACATTTGTTTTCGATCCGATAACCCATCTGACTGCGCCAGGGAGGTCTCCGATGTTATTTTGGCTGGTATGGAAGCTTACATCCCTTTTCGAAGAAATGCTCCTCCAACGGCAAGCCTTGGTTCGACCGAAAATGCAAAGAAGCTGTTGCTTCTAAACATATTGCCTACCGACAATGGCGTGAAAATCCTAACACCGTAAATCGTAACATCTTTGTTCATGCCCGGAACAGATGCAAGGGAATTATCGACGAAACCAAGGAGGCACACAATCAACGAATTAGAAACAAACTTCTCGCTTGTCCCAACAATTCCAGGTCCTTTTGGGCAGTCGCTAAGGCAGTTAGTCAAAATTTTACCAAATCCACTCACACGGCCAGATAGTTCCATTGCAACCACACCTGTTGAGAGAGCGAACTTGTTGGCTGAACTCTTTGCTTCACATTCTACCGTCGATTTCCAAGGAAAAACACCACCTACTATTCCCATATTGCAGTCAAGGATGCCCGATGTTGTCTTCAGACAGCGCATCATAAAGCGTATTTTAATGAAGCTAGACACCAAGAAGGCTTCTGGCGCTGACGGAATACCTGCCATAGTTCTCAAAAACTGTACAAGGGAACTAACACCAGTTTTCTGTAGACATTTTAACCTATCCTACAGAAAGGGAATATTTCCGTCCTGCTGGAAATGTGCCACGGTTCAACCGATACCTAAAAAAGGTAAGAAGACCTTGCCAAATAACTACCGACCATCTTCTAAAATATCTTGAACGATTCAATATTATTAGCGATCACCAATATGGTTTTCGTAAACATAGATCAACAGGAGATCTTCTGACTTATGTAACACATGTTTGGAACAACGCAATTGAACACTTTGGAGAATCTCGAGCGGTTGCTCTTGACATATCTAAGGCATTCGACCGTGTTTGGCACGATGGACTGTTGCTAAGTTACACTCTTATGGTATGTCTGATAGGTTATGTTTGTGGCTCTCATGTTTCCTCAGAGAGCGTTCTTTAAGAGTGACGGTCGATGGATTTCTCTCTAACACCCTCACTATCAACGCCGGTGTGGCCCAGGGCTCCATACTGTCTCCTACTCTCTTTCTCATTTACATTAACGATCTGCTGGAAAAGACCGGGAATCCAATCTATAGCTTTGCAGATGACAGTACGCTTGTCTCTTCATTCACCTTGAACGCTCGGACATCGGCTGCTCAGGCGAATATCCGCAGACAGCAGGAGGTCGTTCAACTTAACAAAGACCTGGAAGAAATTCTATCTTGGGGTGACAGTAACCAAGTGGAATTTAACGCTACAAAAACCCAAGCGGCAGTTTTTTTTCTAAAAAAGTTAACGTTGCTGAACCCGACATACTTATATCGGGGCACTCCATTCCCCTAGCATCGTCGCTCAATTTGTTGGGCGTTAGTTTGGGAGCAAATATGTCTTGGCATGAACATGTTGCAGGCATAGCAAGGAGAACTTCTCAAAAGTTGTGAATATTATTTAGAACCAGAAAGCTTTACACCCCACAGCAACTGTTAATTCTTTACAAAGCCCAAATTCGACCAACTATGGAATACTGCTCCCACGTTTTGGGCTCCGCTCCCAAACATACACTGCATTTGTTGGATTCTGTTCAGAGAAGAGCGGTCCGTCTGATTGGGGACCCGGAATTAACCGGCGGCCTTGATTCGCTGGAGCATCGAAGAACGGTTGGCGACTTGAGTCTGTTCTACAAGTATTTTCATGGAAAGTGTTCGAAGGATGTAGCCCGCTTAATTCCTCCCAAAGCGGTGCATGTTAGAAATACACGTCGCGCTAGTGCTTCGCATCCATATGAGGTTCAGCTTGTTACTCCGCGTACAACGCTTTTCCAGCAATCTTTTATATGGAGAACGTCATCCCTTTGGAATAATTTGCCCACCGCTGTGTTTCCCACCGAGTACAATTTACAGCGATTCAAGAACAACGTGAATTGCTTTTTCCGCACTCGTGCCGCTCCTGGAGCTCTTTAGGGACTTCCCTGCAGCACGTGTGCTAAACCCATAAAAAAAAAAAAACTCGGCGCTCTTCCATTCTTTCCACGTATCAGTACCATATAAGTTGCCGTTGTTGAATTTCCTCAATAATCGTGGTTTTTACTTTCGTTATATCCCTTATTCTTTTACTTCTAACTCTATCCATTCTTAACACTCCAGCAGATCTTCGCCAGTAATCCATTTAGAGTGCCATTAGTTTCTGTTCCAATCGTTTCGTCAATTGACAAGTTTCACAACCGTATAACACAATTCTCTTAAATACTGCATTATAATTGAGGTATTTTCTCTGTGATGTTATGTTGCTCGACCTCAAAACTGAGTATAGGTGTCTTATGACCGCCTTTCCTTTACTTATTCTACTCTCCACTTCTTTTTCCGTTCTACCGTCTTTACTTGTGTTAGTTCCAAATTACATACACTCTTCACGAGCATCAATAACGTCACCGGTATTTAGAGTAATGCTTCCCTGTTTTCTTCCTATGCACAGATGTTTGGTTTTCTTGTGGTTAACTGTTAGACCCCAGCCTTTATAATCTTCAAACACCTTGTCATAAATTCAAGGTTATCCTTGTCCTGAGCAATAACCACCTGATCGTTGGCAAAACGTAGAGTGCACAACGTTGTTTCGTCAATCACCTCTGTTCCCATGCTTCCACATGCTCTTCGCCATCTCTCTAATGCCTCATTCAGATAAATTTTGAATAATGTAGGAGACTAACAGAAACCCTGTCTGATACCTTTTGTTACAGAAAAATTTTCGGAGAGAATATTTCTCAACTTTATTCGGGAAGGTGACTGGTTGTACAGCTGTTTTACTGCGGCGATTGCTGTACTATTTATGGTTGATCGTTCTAATATTTGCAATAGTTTTTTCACTGTTATGGTATCATATGCCTTTGTTAGGTCTACGAACAGTAGAAGGAGCTCTCTGTTCGTTGATGTCTTTTTTTTGTTTAAGTGAATTACACTAAATATATTGCCTACACACGATCTACCAGCCCGACAACCAGATTGTTCTTCAATCTCGTGGGGACTATATTCGTCCTCAATTATTTTTCTTAAAATTTTTTGCGTAGATTCGACTGAGCGTAAATATAAATAAATAATAAAAAGGCAATAATTAATAATAACAGAACAAATAACGCCACGTGCAAGCGGTATTGTTTTCCAACAACAACATTGTTATTATTTATGGCTTTAAAAATAAAATATTAACGGAATTTCGAAAAAATAAAAATGAACAAATAAATAGAATAACGTACAGAAAGTAAATATTTTCACACATTTTAAATAATATATACTACATTGTATGGTATAATTTATTATTGAAAAACCAATCAATAGTCAATATATTCATGTTGAATTTTATACAATAGTAAAATATTAAAGTAAATCATACTATTTTCTCTGGTAAAAAATGGAGAAATAAATATAAATAGAAAATAGATGACTGACAGGTGTCTTCAATACTTACAGCGCTTCTTTTTCTTCAGGTACCATGACCGTTCAATTACACAGGCCAACGATTCATATATTTTTTGATGTGCTGAGCCCGAAAATAATAATAAAAAGGTCATATGAACCACCAATTTTTCACGTTTTAATAGTCAAAATGTGAAAAGTTTTTTTTATCATTCGGATGTTATTAGGTTGGCAATAAAATCAGAATTTTTATAAAGTTGGCAGTAAAATCAAATGTTATTAGGTTGGCAGTTCCGATAAATGTCATAGCTGTTTGTTCCAGTTAATATAACCTCGCATTGCAGTGTTTAACCCATGTGCTTAAATTCACACTCAAAGTATGGCTAATCGTGGTTGTAAAAGCTCTCCTAACACTTTTTGTTATATATGTGGTGAGTTTGTAGTTAAAAAACATCAAAGAAACATTACTGACTTTGTAAAAAAAGTATACTTTGCAAATTAACTATCCAGCTCACGAATGGATGCTATGTGGAGATTGAAAAATTATCTCCATGATCCTTGGCCAACAAAAGGGATTTATAAAGTTTCCATGTGGGACAGCAGAGCAACCAACTTTGATCCAAAAAACAATGGCCCGTAAGAAAAACTTTAACACCTGGCAAGAAGAACATTTTGCGTAAAACTTAATAAACCCAAAAAAGATTCTTCTAGCACAACTACACGTCAAGTTAGGCTTAATGAAACAATTTGTGAAAGCCTTGCCTAAAGATGGCGAATGTTTTAAATATTTGTGAAAAAGATTTCCTCATTTATCAGAAGCCAAACTGAAAGAAGGGGTTTTCGTTGGGCCTGATATTCGTAAAATGATTTTCGATTCCAACTTTGAAGCAAGGATGATTAAAAAGGAAAAGGAGGTTTGGATATCATTTAAAGAAGTTGAAGTAGAATACCCTAACTATGAACTTATCGTAGCTAATATGATAGACAAGTTCAAAAATCCGGGTTGTCTGATGAGCCTTAAAGTCCACTTCTTGCACAACCATCTTGACTTTTTACCTAAAAACTTAGGCGATGTGAGTGAAGAGCAGGGAGAACGGTTCCATCAGGACATAAAGGAGATGGACGGTACCAGGGGCGGTGGAATATCAACATGATGGGAGACTACTGTTGGTCACTTCATAGAGAACAACAAAATGCATCAAATCGGAAAAAAGCTATACAAGAAACTTCACAGAGGAATTGGAAAGGAAATACAAAAAAATAAGCACCTAAAATATTCGCATTGAAGTGAAATATGTTATCGTGAGTAAAAATGGTAGCCTAATCAAATAAAAGTACCGTCTAAGTTTTTATTTTTTATGTATAAAATTTTCCCTATTTTAAAATTTAATCGATGTCATATTGTAAAAGAACTGTGGGTGATACAAAAAAACTGATACCAGATACGGTTTCAGCACCCAAAAATACATAACACTTAGATGTATTGGTTTAAAAAGTTTTTACAAATATTTTTTTTTGTTGGCCTGTGTTATCGTTGGTTATTATGTTGGCTACCATGTTGATGATGGTCGTTTTATTGACAGTCGCTAGGAAGTGTTGAACCGTAGACTTTCCGTACCACTGCCTCAAATTTTTCAACCACGGTGTTCTCATTCTCACTGCACCAGGTCTGCATGGAATCTTTTCCTCCATAACTAGATGCAAGATTTCGTATTTTTCTGGATGTCTTATAGCCGCTTAGGCTAAAATATTCTAATTTGCGTCGCTTGATGGTCGTGACCACCCCCAAGTCCTTGTCCTTGTGAGTGAGAACGCTGTTGTTACTAAATTTGTCCATCCAACTAATTTTCAGTAGTCGTCGATACACCCACATCTCGAATGCTTCCAGACGTTAAGCATTGCTTCAGTTAGCATCCACGTTTCCATGTCGTATAAGAGAACGGGAAAGAGATAGCAGCCTGCCGTTTTCATCCGTAGTTTCAATGATAGGTGGCGACTAGTTAAGATTTTCTTGTTCTTCATAAATGCGGCTCGTGCTTTTCTTCTCTTCTCTATTCGAATTTTCTTCCATAATCGGGTCCCACTGGTCGTTAATATTGCTACCGAGATACATCAATTTACAAACTCTCTCTATGTTTGTGCCACTGACTGTAATACCACCATCTTCAATATTAGATTCTTGGCTTATATTCATATATTTTGTTTTATTTGCATTGAGTCTTAAACTAAACTGTGTACAAGTTATTTTATCCATAAGTTTTTGTAGATCTTTTCTGTTATTAGTGATAATTAATGTAACATCGGCTTATCTGATGTTATTTATGTTAACGCCGTTGATGTTGATTCCTTCAGAGGTACCAGTAAGTACTTCATTAAATATCACCTCAGAATAGAGGTTGAACAAAAAGGGTGATATAATACAATCCTGACACGTTCCGCTTGGGCTTCTTAAATACCCATCGTGCACCTGCCTCCTTGTAGAGTTGTGGCAAGCCAATAGTATCTAAGGACAGCAGTCTTCTAGGTTCAAACCCATCAATATACTCCTGGCCGAAAAGTATTGAGGATCCCAGGTGAGTTTGTTTCACACATGTGATTGCCTGACAAGACATAATCAAAAAAGTGCTGGTTTTTTCTCCTCCAGGCATAATTCGGAGATCTAAGATCAGTTGTTAATAACACAGATCAACGATGAAAAAACTTCTTTAACAATTTTACCTGATTCCTATGTTTTTTAGTGTGCTGCTGAGTCCGAAAATAATAATAAAAAAGTCGTATCACCCACCAATTTTTCACATTTTAAAATTCAAAATGTTTATTTTTTATCATTCGAATGTTATTAGGTTGGCAATAAAATCACGATTTTATAAGTTTAGCAGTAAAATCAAATGTTATTAGGTTGGCAGTTCCGATAAATGTCACAGCTGTTTGTTTTCTTCCAGTTCATATAACCTCGCATTGCAGTGTTTAACCCATGTGCTTTAATTCACACTCAAAGTATGGGTAATCGTGGTTGTAAAAACTCTCCCAACACTTTTTTTATATATGTGGTGAGTTTGTAGTTAAAAAACATCAAAGTAACATTACTGACTTTGTAAAAAAAGTATTCTTTGCATATTTTGGTGTAGAAATCGGTAATCAAGAAAAATGTTGGGCTCCTCACAAAGTATGTTATGTTTGTGTCGAGGATCTTAGGAAATGGTATAAGAAAGAAAAGAAAACTTTTAGATTTGCGGAGCCCACGGTATGGAGAGAGCAAGAAAATCATTCAAATGATTGTTATTTTTGCAGCGTTGATGTTTCTGGATACAACTCCAAAAATAAGAAAGTAATTGCCTATCCTAACTTTACTTCAGCTAATCGGCCGATAGGACATGGACCGGGACTTCCTGTCCCTATGCCACCTCAGTCTATTTACGTTTTACCGTCCAGTTCCAAATTTAATAAAAGTCGACCAGATGATGATGAGTTTCAATGTTCTCTAGAAAAATTAAAACCACAGTTCGTTACACAACCTGAGTTAAGTGATTTAGTAAGAGATTTGGGTTTGACTAAGGAAAAAGCAGAATTGCTTTATTCTAGGCTAAAAGAAAAACATTTATTGGAATCTGGAACATCTATTTACCATTATAGAACAAGAGATCAACGGTTTGCTAAGTGTTTCAAGCAGGAAGAAGATTTGATTTACTGCGATGATATTGGTAGTCTAATGAACGAATTTGGCATTGAGTACAAGAAGGAAGATTGGAGGCTTTTTATAGACTCATCAAAAACTAGTTTAAAAGGTGTTCTGTTACATAACGGAAGTACTTATGCTTCAATGCCTGTTGCTCATTCAGGAGATATGAAGGAAACTTACGAAAATCTTAACATGATTTACAGAAAATTAACTATCCAGCTCGCGATTGGATGCTATGTGGAGATTTAAAAGTTGTCTCCATGGTCCTTGGTCAACAAAAGGGATTTACAAAGTTTCCATGTTTTATATGTGAGTGGGACAGCAGAGCAAGGGATCAACTTTGGTCCAAGAAACAATGGCCCGTAAGAAAAACTTTAACACCTGGCGAGAAGAACATTTTGCATAAAACTTTAGTAAACCCAAAAAAGATTCTTCTACCACCATTACACATCAAGTTAGGCTTAATGAAACAATTTGTGAAAGCCTTACCTAAAGATGGTGAATATTTTAAATATTTGTGTAAAAGATTTCCTCATTTATCAGAAACCAAACTGAAAGAAGGGGTTTACGTTGGGTCTGATATTCGTAAAATGATTTTCGATTCCAACTTTGAAGCAAGGATGATTACAAAGGAAAAGGAGGTTTGGATATCATTTAAAGAAGTTGTGATTGGTTTTTTGGGCAATGTGAAAGACCCTAACTATGAACTTATCGTAGCTAATATGATAGACAAGTTCAAAAGTCTGGGTTGTCTGATGAGCCTTAAAGTCCACTTCTTGCACAAACATCTTGACTTTTTTCCTAAAAACTTAGGCGATGTGAGTGAAGAACAGGGGGAACGGTTCCATCAGGACATATAGGAGATGGAGAAACGGTACCAGGGACGGTGGAAAAATCAACATGATGGGTGACTACTGTTGGTCACTTTATAGAGAACAACAAAATGCACCACATCGGAGAAAAAGCTATACAAGAAACTTCACAGGGGAAAGGGAAAGGGAATACAAAAAACAAGCACCTAAAATATTCGCATTGAAGTGAAATATGTTATTGTGAGTAGACATTGTAGCCTAATCAAATAAAAGTACGGTCTAAATTTTCCCTATTTTGAAATTTAATCGATGTCATTTTGTGAGAGAACTGTGGGTGAAACAAAAAAACTGATACCAGATACGGTTTCAGCACCCAAAAATACATAACACTTAGATGTATTGGTTTAAAAAGTTTTTGCAAATAATTTTTTTGTTGGCCTGTGTTATCGTTGGTTATTATGTCGGCTACCATGTTGATGATGATCGTTTTATTGACAGCCGCTCGGAAGTGTTGAACCGTAAACTTTCCGTACCACTGCCTCAAATTTTTTAACCACCGTGTTCTCCTTCTCACTGCACCACGTCTGCATGGAATCTTTCCCTCCATAACCCGATGCAAGATTTCGTATTTTTCTGGATGTCTTATAGCAGCTTAGGCTAAAATATTCTAATTTGCGTCTCTTAATGGTCATGACCACCTCCAAGCCCTTGTCCTTGCGAGTGAGAACGCTGTTGTAACTAAATCTGTCCATCCAACTAATTTTCAGCAGTCGTCGATACACCCACATCTCGAATGGCTCCAGACGTGTAAGCATTGCTTCAGTTAGCATCCACGTTTCCATACTGCATAAGAGAAGCCTACCGTTTTCATCCGTAGTTTCAATGATAGGTGGCGACTAGTTAAGATTTTCTTGTTCTTCAAAAATGCAGCTGGTGCTTTTCTTCTCTTCTCTATTCGAATTTTCTTCCACAATCGGGTCCCAGTGCTCCCGGGTCCATATTGCCACCGAGATACATCAATTTACTAACTCTCTCTATCTTTGTGCCACTGACTGTAATACCACCATCTTCAATATTAGATTCTTGGCTTATATTCATATATTTTGTTTCATTTGCATTGAGTCTTAAACTAAACTGTGTACAAGTTATTTCATCCATAAGTTTTTGTAGATCTTTTCTGTTATTAGTGATAATTAATGTATCATCAGCGTATCTGATATTATTTATGTTAACGCCGTTGATGTTGATTCCTTCAGAGGTACCAGTAAGTGCTTCATTAAATATCACCTCCGTATGGAGGTTTAACAAAAAGGGCGATAGAATACAACCCTGACGCACTCTGCTTAAGCTAAGTGTCCACTTGAGACAAAGTCTCGAGAGAAAGTCTCGAGATTAGTTCCGAAGTGTTGTCCATTTGAGATCACTGGCGCTCTCGAGACAGCAGTTGGAGACTCGACAGTCACTGCAGTCTCGAGATCAGGAAATTTTGTGTACACTTGAGAGCTTACTCTCAAGTCTCAGTCGATTCTGTGACTTGGTTGCTAGTTTGAGATTTATTTTTTTCAAAATGGATTCACGCCAAATCCTAGCCTTTCTAATTGTGCATAAAATTATGAAAAAAAACGGGAAGTGAAAAAAAGGCGTGTTGGTTAAGAAAATGGGTGGATCGACGAAATGCATTGGGAGCTTTTTCAACACTTGTGTACGAGTTGCGGTTGGAAGATGCACAACAGTTTAAAAATTTCATTAGGATGTCTGCAGTTCAATTTGAATTGGTTTTAAATTTGGTAAAACACGATATTGTAAAGCAAGATACAAAGTTACGTGATGCGATTCCAGTCCATGATAGATTAATGGTCACACTTCGTTTTCTGGCTTCAGGTAAGCCTTTCAAGCGAATGTACAAATATTTTTTCTCTAGAACATTACATTTTTATATTGAAATGAACTTTCAGGAGATGCTTATTGTAGTTTGCAATACCTTTTTTTTCGCATTCCACCTTGTACAATAGGAAGAATAGTTCCCGAAGTGTGTAAAGCCATCTATCATCATTTAAAGGAAGAATATTTAAGGGTATGTATAAATTAAAAAACAACTTTAATTATAGAAGTATAATAACAGAAACTTTACAAATTAAGGCATGTTAATTAGTGAATATGAACTATTGTAAAAATCTTGGGTTGTCCGAGTCTCAATATTTTGTTGAGAAAAGTTGTCAACAACAATGGGTGGTGATGCAATTGGCGTACTGCATGAAGTACTTGCACTTGAAGAAGATGCAGTGGACCAGTAGCATTTTTCATCCATATCAGAAATATTTAATATCGCTTTACGAATCTCACTTTTTAATACTCCTCTGTAATAATCCGATTTTAGACTTTTTAGCTCCAACGCTACGTATTCTCCAAAGCGATCGAAATCGTCTTTTGGTTTCTTCATAATTTCTATTGCTTCCTTCAGAATGTTATAATCTTCTTGAGTTCTTGATGTTGCTTTGCTAATACGTTTTCTTTTTTTATCTTGTGTGGGCTCATTTTGTATGGACTCATCCTGTGAGATGTTCATGTTTTCGTGAATATTATTCTGAAAAGTTAAAAGCGCAATTAATATACTATGTTGTATCAACTTTTATGCATAGAAAAATAGAAAAATACAAGTAAAATTTTTTTATTTCAGTATCCTTCAAGTGCTGAAGAATTGAAGAAATATGCAGATCAATTTGAATTAAAATGGCAATTTCCACATTGTTTCGGAGCTATTGACGGAAAGCATATTACAATGGTGGCACCTGAGAACTGTGGAAGCCTTTACTATAACTATAAGGGTACACACAGCATAGTTTTGATGGGAGTCGCAGATGCCAATTATAAATTAATTTACGTTGATGTTGGTTGCAATGGTAGAATTTCTGATGGAGGTGTCTTTACAAACTGCTCCCTGCACGATGCTTTGGAAAGCAAGCAATTTTCACTTCCCGAACCAGAAGCATTGCATAATGGTAGCTGACGATGCTTTTGCTATGACATCGTATATATTAAAGCCCTACGGGTACCGAAATCAACCTGCACCAAACAGAATTTTCAACTACAGATTAAGCAGAGCTCGTCGTATAATAGAAAATGTATTTGGCATTATGTCAAGTAAATTCAGAGTTATCCGAAAACCAATAAATTTAGCACCTAATAAAGTAATAGATGTTACTCTGGCAATACTTCAAAAAATTATTTGAACCCTTGTTCAGTTGATTTTGAAGATCTTAATACACATGAAATTGTAAATGGCGAATGGCGGAATGAACCCCCACCCACAAGGATCGTTTTTTCCACTAGAGAGAGGCCAGCAGCGAAATTATGCGATCTCTCAAAAAGATGTGAGAGATGAGTTTAAAGAATACTTCATGACAACTGCAGGTGAAGTTCAGTGGCAATATCGTTTAATTGCTTAAATTTAGTACCTAATCACTTTGTTTAATTTGAATTTTTTTATTTGTAATTTTATGATAAATAAAATTTCATTATGAAACATAGTAATAATTATATTAACTTACCATGTTTGAAGTCGATGTTGTGGGTGTGAAGTTGGGTAAAATGAACTGTAATGCAGTGAAAAACTTCCATTTACTGTCATACCTGTCATCAGCATCATCACCACTCTTCAATTTTTTTATCTTTTGCAGTTCATGAGAAACCTGAAAATAATTTATTTGACTATTGACTAAAAAGTCAATTTAAATAGTAATGTTAATAATAATTTTAGAATATTATACATACCTGATTGCGTAAGTTATGGATCTTCCGCTGAATTTCATTTCCACTGCAATTTTCAAATTTCGAAGCAAAGTCTTCGTACATTGCCATTTTTTTTTCGCGATTTCTATAAAGTTTATGTTTCACGTTCCATAAAAACTCTTCCTCCTCATAAAGTTCAATTAATTTGAACACTTCCTCGTCAGTCCACTCGCGATTATCCTTCATTTTTAAAAAATTAATTGGTTATTTAAATTAAACAAATATTTTAAATAAAGAGTCTTCAGTCGGGGTCTCAGCTCTTCAAACAATGACGGAAGACTGGTGACTAAGTCTCATGACCAAGAATGAACATGTCCACTTGTGACACGTGTAGTGTCTGATACTCGCATCGGTTTGTCTCTGAGAGTGCACATATACATTTGTGAGTCTGGTCTCGAGACTGCTGTCGAGACCATTTTGTCTCAAGTGGACACTTTGCTTTAGGCTTCTTAAATACCCATCGTGCACCTGCCTCCTTGTAGAGTTGCGGCGAGCCAATAGCATCTATGGACAACAGTCTTCCAGGTTTAAACCCATCAATGCACTCCTGGTCCAAAATTATTGGGATCCCAGGTGAGTTTGTTTCACACGTGTGATTGTCCGATAAGACGTAATCAAAAATGTGCTGGTTTTTTTCCTCCACCAGGCATAATTCGGAGATATAAGATCTGTTTTTAATAACACAGGCCAACGATAAAAAACTTTTTTAATAATTTTACCTGATTCCTGTGTTTTTTAGTGTGCTGAGTCCGAAAATAGTAATAAAAAAGTCATATCACCCACCAATTTTTCACATTTTAATATTCAAAATGCGGAAAGTTTATTTTTTATCATTCGAATGTTATTAGATTGGCAATAAAATCAGAATTTTATAAGTTTGGCAGTAAAATCAAATGTTATTAGGTTGGCAGTTCCGATAAATGTCACAGCTGTTTGTTTTCTTCCAGTTAATATAACCTCGCATTGCAGTGTTTAACCCATGTGCTTTAATTCACACTCTAAGTATGGCTAATCGTGGTTGTAAAAACTCTCCCAACACTTTTTTGTTATATATGTGGTGAGTTTGTAGTTAAAAAACATCAAAAAACATTACTGACTTTGTAAAAAAAGTATACTTTGCATATTTTGGTGTAGAAATCGGTAATCAAGAAAAATGTTGGGCTCCTCACAAAGTAAGTTATGTTTGTGTCCAGGATCTTAGGAAATGGTATAAGAAAGAAAAGAGAGCTTTTAGATTTGCAGTGCCCATGGTATGGAGAGAGCAAGAAAATCATTCAAATGATTGTTATTTTTGCACCATCGATGTTTCTAGATATAACTCCGAAAATAAGAAAGTAATTATCTATCCTGACTTTACTTCAGCTAATCGGCCGGTAGGACAAGGACCGGGACTTCCTGTCCCTGAGTCACCTCAGTCTATTGATGACGTTTTACAGACCAGTCCCGAATTTAATGAAAGTCTACCGGATGATGATGAGTTTCAATGTTCTCTAGAAAATTTAACACCACAGTTGTTTACACAAGCTGAGTAAAATGATTTACGAAGCTGGTTTGAAAAGTCCGTGCAAAAATAAAAACTACTTATGTGTTTGGGGTAAACCTTTTTTATTTTTCGACATAGTCTCCTTTTAGGCTTATATACTTCGTCCAACGATGTTCTAGTTTGTTGATCCCTTCCGAATAATAGGATTTGTCCAAGTCTGCAAAATATCCATTAGTGTCTGCAATCACCTCCTCGTTTGAATAAAATCTTTGTCCCGCCAGCCATTTCTTCAAATTGGGGAACAAATAGTAGTCCAAGGGAGCCAAGTCTGGAGAATAGGGGGGATGTGAAACGAGTTGGAATCCTATTTCCATTAATTTTGCGACCAGAACTGCTGAGGTGTGTGCTGGTGCGTTGTCGTGATGGAAAAGGACTTTCTTGTGGGCCAATCGCGGGCGTTTTTCTTGCAGCTCGGTTTTCAAACGGTCCAATAACGATGAATAATATTCACCTGTAATAGTTGTACCCTTTTCCAGATAGTCGATGAGGATTATCCCTTGCGAATCCCAAAAGACAGTCGCCATAACCTTTCCGGCCGAAGGAACGGTCTTCGCCTTTTTTGGTGTAGATTCCCCCTTGGTAACCCATTGTTTAGATTGTTGTTTGGTCTCAGGAGTATAGTAATGTATCCATGTTTTATCCACAGTGACGAGACGACGCTTAAAGTTCTCTGGATTTTTCTGGAACAGCTGCAAACCATCCTTGCAACCCTTCACACGATTCCGTTTTTGGTCAAGCGTGAGCAATCGCGGCACCCATCTTGCGGATAGCTTTCTCATGTCCAAATGTTTATGCTAAATATTATGTACCCGTTCAGTCGAGATGCCCACAGCACTAGCAATTTTACGCACCTTAACTTTTCTGTCATCCATCACCATATCATGGATTTGATCAATGATTTCTGGAGTCGTAACCTCCACAGGCCGTCCAGAACGTTCAGCGTCACTTGTGCCCATATGGCCAGTCCGAAAATTTTGAAACCACTTATAAACTGTTCTAATCGAAGGTGCAGAGTCACCATAATGTTTATCAAGCTTCTCTTTAGTCTCGTGAGGCGTTTTGCCTTTCATAAAGTATTGTTTAATCACCACACGAAATTCTTTTTCGTCCATTTCTTGAAAATCACTCGACGTCCTTGATTCACACGAATGCCAAACACAAAGAAATAGACCAATATGGCTGAAACTTGGTGTGCGTTCATTCAAAAGATGCTACTAACTAAACATGACCTCGATACGCGCCGGTGGTGCCATCTCTCGGACTTCGCACGGACTTTTCAAACCAGCCTCGTAATGAGAGATTTGGGTTTGACTAAGGAGAAAGCAGAATTGCTTGGTTCTAGGCTGAAAGAAAAACATTTATTGGAATCTGGAACATCTATTTACCATTATAGAACAAGAGATCAAAATTGTAGCCTAATCAAATAAAAGTACGGTTTAAGTTTTTATTTTTTATGTATGATGTCATATTGTGAGAGAACTGTGGGTGATACAAAAAAACTAATACCAGACACGGTTTCAGCACCCAAAAATACATAACACTTAGATGTATTGGTTTAAAAAGTTTTTACAAATATTTTTTTTGTTGGCTTGTGTAATTTATTTCGCAAATGTACAAAATTCAGAGGAGTCTGACAAAGATAATTTGCTTTTTGCTCTTCTCGACCGCGTCGTCGTAACAACATTATGGATAAATCCAATAACGTTAAAAAAGTTGTTTGCTAGTTAATTTTATACATTATATTGGACGAATTAAATTTATATTTCCTTTTCTCAGGGAAGTTAAATTGTGTCAAAAGTGAAACGAAGAGCTCAAATTCGACCAACGATGGATGGCTGCTCCCACGTTGCTGCCAACGTGAATCGCCTTTTGCATACACATATCGCTCCTGTAGCGCTTTAGGGATTTTTTTGCAGGACGTATGCTATGCCCATAAAAAAAAAACGGATCACTTCTAGCTATGAATGTTAAATGAATATCAGCTAGAATTACGTTTTCAAGGTAAAATATACAGTGCACCTCAGATTATTCTAATTTTGTTACCTGCTGTACAGGCTTTTAGGATTTAAGCAATATTCGTTGTCATTTCAAAGTGGTGCCTGAAAGAAATCCTAACACTGTTTAATAGCAGGATATTTCTGAAAGTCGGAATTCACCGTTTAGATTACATGACATTTCAATAATATATACATTAATGATTTTAAAACATGAAAAACCACTTTACAGCTATACATGTAATGTTATTTTCTTGTTAAAAGTGAGTTGATAATTTATTTTTCTGCTATCCGTTGCTCCAATGAATTTTGAAATTTATTTTCAACTTTGAATATAATTTTTACCCCTTACAATGAAAATCTATATCATTATAAGTATTCAAGTTAAGCTATTAAATTAATTAAAAGAACTACATGATTTGGTTGGCTTATTATTAACTCAAGCTACATTGAGGCAACATTCCGTTAGTCTAGTAAACCAAAGTGGGAGAAGTGACAAACACAACATGTCTGCAGATAGAAATGTCAATAATGAAACAGGTGGTACCTGCTTTTCTTATCATCTTGGTTAATTAAGGACCTGTTGCGATAGTACAGGTTTTTTGTTCCGTGCGGAACACTTATAAGATGACTTCGGTATCTGTCCGTCTGTCTATCTGTCACACCCGATTTGATGGCGTCATCAGAGCCATGTAGTTTTGAAAGTCAAATTTTGACTTAAGGGGTTAGTTTTGGAGGGTGAAATCGGAAATGAAAATAAAATTTTTCGAGTGTGGTGTCAAATGGAAGCTTGTGAAAATACGAGTAAAAGATATATATATATATATATATATATATATATATATATATATATATATATATATATATATATATATGTAATACTTGCGCGCACTTTTCTTTGTATTATTTTTTAAAAATCACGAAAAATCGCTGTCCACCCGCCTTATCTCGAAAAGTACTTATCAAAAAATTTTGAAAAAATTCTGGAATATTCTTCACGGGGTGTAGAATGAACGAAAATTATCACGAGTGCATTACTTTTAATAATTTATCTGGTATATACATATATATATATATATATATATATATATATATATATATATATATATATATATATATATATAAAATCTCAAGGTCATCAGTTTTCAGTAAAGATTGAAAACACATTTTGTTGAAAACTCATTTGGGGTGTGTTTTGCGAAGTCACTGATCATTTTATACATCCGTAACAAAATTTTTTATTTTAAAAGCAATCAACGTACGGAACACTAATTGCGCAAGTTCAACTTGCACTTGACCGGTTTTATTTTCTATTACAGTTGCAAGAATGGGACACGTATAATTATATTTTAGTCTAACACAAACAATTGTTCAACATCTTAGGAACAAATGTAGAACCTGTTCCTAATACTAAATACGTAAGTAAGGTAGAAAATTAGTAGGAAAAAAAAAGAGTCAGTTAGTATTTTGTTGACTATACTTGTTAGATACAAGTAAATCGATAGCCGATAAAAATTCACTTATTACAAATCTACAATAGTAAGTTTCTAAAACACCATTAACTTTTTGCCAAACTTATTAAAAGTTACTTGTTATTTACAAGCTTGTAGTTTTTTTGAAATGGATCGCTGCTAGTTGTCAGAACGTAACCTTGATCAACTGTGCTTTTTCTAATCTTGGGAAAATCTTTAGTATTTAGACCAGTGAAAGAACAAAAGACAAAATTAAGTTATTCAGAATAAAAAAGTTTTGGTCCGACCTGAATGAAATCGCTGATTATTTTATAACCAAACTTATTACTATAGTCCTGTTAAATTTTGCTACAAAGTTTGGTAACATCAGTTTAAAGTTTCATCATTATAGCTATTTATTAGAAGATGCCTCCATTCAAAAGTGGGTTAATTGTTCTCAGGCAGGAAAACTTTTCGATATGCATCCAAAACTTTGGATAAATATGCCGAGTTGTGAAAGTCTGGATTATTATCCGAAAGTGTATGGAGCTTATTTCATACGGTTTTGAATAGTGAGATCATTGGGTGACAAACTAATTTTTGGTGGGGTTTTAAAACCGATTTACGTCCGTTCGTTTATTACACATTACATTTAATTTTGCAGCAGTTTCTTTAAGGTCTCACTTAATATTTTCAATGCTGACTTCAGTGATTTTTTTTCCATGTGTTGGGACCACTCGAACAAAAGATATGATGCGCTCTGCATCTTCGCAAAATTGCATCCGAAATATAATAAAAAAACGGGTGTATTTGCGCATTAATATCTCATACGTACATATATATATATATATATATATATATATATATATATATATATATATATATATATATATATATGTATATATATATATATATATATATATATATATATATATATATATAGAAATTGATATCTTGAACCTTTATGTACATAAATCTTGTAATTTTAATCTTAGGTATAGGATTCATTTCTTGAAAATAAACGAACCAGACCAGTACATAGACTAAAGAGATTTAAAAGGTATAAATATACCTGCAAGTTCCAGTAACCAACAAGCCTCAGCGCCTTCTGGTGTGAAACCGTCTAAACTTTTAATTCAATAGCAAAACGCATAGGTAAACTAAGATTTAGTGCCCGCTTAAAGAATAACAAATTAAGAATAACAAAATATAGTACCAAATGAAAAATAATAACTGTAAAAATAGAGTACTAACATCAATATTGAATGTTTCGTGGTAATTTTAAAAAATATAGACAATTGGGAACACTGCTGACCCTGGTACAGAAATCGTTTTAGTACTTTAGAGAAGTACTAAAGAAATGTCTATATCGGGGTCAGTAGGGTTTATATTGGTCTTTATTTTCCAGAGTATTATTAATAAAAGTAAAACTAGTGATTTGATTATATTGTGATCAGGCATTTGACAGTTATCAATGATTTTTACTGTTCCGTACGGATCACTTTGGTGTCTGCCCGTCTGTTACATCCGATTTTTTCCGAAACTATTTGACATAGATAATTGAAATTTAGCACTAACATAGGAATTGATGACCTCATCAGAGCCGTGCAGTTTTGAAAGTTAAATTTTAACTTACCATAAAGGGTTAGTTTTGGGGGGTGAAATTGGAAGTGAATTTTTTTTTTGTTACCAGGTCATCGAGTGGAGTATCAAATGAAAGTTTGTGTAAACATGAGTTCAAACATATATAGGGTGTTTTTTATAGAGGTATAGAACTTTGAAATGGAATAAAACAAAGATGAATTTTTTAAATTGACATGAAATTTACTTTATTCGAAAGATAATCTTCTGGCATTATAATTTAAATATGACTTCTGGCATATGACCGCCACGGCTGGCTCGGACGTAGTCTAATCTGGAGGTCCAATTTTCGATGACTTTTTCCAACATTTGTGGCCGTATATCGGCAATAACGCGGCGAATGTTGTCCTTCAAGTGGTCAATCGTTTCGGGCTTATCGGCGTAGACTAGCGACTTTACATATCCCCACAGAAAATAGTCTAGCGGCGTTAAATCGCACGATCTTGAAGGCCAATTCACGGGTCCGAAACGTGAAACTATGCGGTTACCAAACGTTTCCTTCAATAAATCAATTGTGGCACGAGCTGTGTGACATGTTGCGCCGTCTTGTTGAAACCACAGCTCCTGCACATCATGGTTGTTCAACTGATGAACGAAAAAGTCAGTAATCATGGCTCTATAGCGGTCACCATTGACTGTAACGTTCTGACCAGCATCGTTTTTAAAGAAGTACGGACCAATGATTCCACCAGCCCATAAAGCACACCAAACAGTCAATTTTTCTGGATCTAACGGTGTCTCAACATACACTTGAGGATTATCATCACTCCAAATACGGCAGGTTTGTTTATTGACGTATCCATTCAAACAAAAGTGAGCTTCATCGCTAAACAAAATTCGCTTATGAAAATCGGGATCAACGGCAATCTTGTTTTGGGCCCATTCACCTTGCTAGGTGATCGTGTGGCTTCAATTGTTGCACGAGTTGGATTTTGTAAGCACGCAAACCAAGATCTTTCCGCAAAATCTTCCATAAAGTGGATGGACACATATCCAATTCCTGTGCACGATGGCGGATAGACTGATTCGGGTCTTCCTCTACGCTACGCTCTACAGCAGCAATGACTTCTTCTGTACGCACTGTACGACGTCTCTGTGGATGCGTATTATCATTTAGAGTAAATGTGGTGTGAAAACGTTCCATAGTTAATCGAATTAATTGCTATGATGGACGATTATGTTGACCGTAAAATGGACGTAGTACGCGATACGTATTTCGAACAGAACCATGATTTTCAAAATAAATTTGCACAATTTGGAAGCGTTGTTCAGGCGTCAGTCTATTCATGTTGAAATGCCAAACCAAACTAAACATAAATCACTTAGCTGACAAAATGGCCGCCAGTTAAAAAAGTGTTGCCAACTTAAAGTTTTATACCTCTATAAAAAACACCCTTTATATAATGTAATACTTGCGCACACTTTATATGTATTATTTTTAAAAAATTGCCAAAAATCATTGTCTCCCCCCTTCTCTCGAAAAGTACTGATCAAAAAATTTTGAAAAATTTCTGGAATATTCTCCACACAGTGTAGATTAAACGAAAATTATCACGAGTGCATTACCTTTAACAATTCATCTTGCATATAAAAAAAACAAAAATTTCAACGTCATCAGTTTTCAACAAAGATCGGAAACAAACTTTGTTGAAAATTCATTTAGGATGTGTTCTGTAAAGTCGTTGATTATTTTGTACCTCCGTAACAAAAAATTTAATAAGAATCAACGTACGGAACACTAACTGCGCAACTCTGACTATTTAGGTGGAATACAAATTCTATAAAATCAATATTACTGTATCGATATATATCTTTTGTTCGCACAAAGGTCTACATTTAGAGGCTGCTAAGGAATTTTTTTCACCTTTTGTCATCGTTGCTCAAAATATTTCTATTATCACACTAGGGAAATAAAAAAATATTTTATGATGTATTAGACCCTTATGAATTGTGAAATTTAATTCTGAAAGATTGCAAATAAAAAATGGATCTATAATAAGAGTTTAAAGGCAAAAAATATTTTCAGAGAAGTTAACTTTTTTGAAAATACGAAGTAATCCATGAAAAACTTGCGAGGAGAGAGCAATATGGAAATTTATTAATATTTTTTTCCAACCCAATCATTGCTAATCGACCTGTCAGTCTGTTTGTCTATTAGTATGTTATCACGATAAATCTCAAGCCAATCAATTTCAAACGTGGTACACATATACTACTTGAGGGGTTACATACACCTCGGATTTTCAAAAATTCGATTTTTTTACGGATTTTATTCTCTATACTTCTATGAATCATTAAAAAAATTTTTTGAAGAAAATTCCATTCCATTACAAAGTTTAAGCATTAAATGTGACCTGGCGTCAGATTGGGACAGCTACCTGTTTTCAAACACTGTCTGCAATATTACCGAACCAATTTTATATATTTTTATTATTCTTAATAATTACTTGTTCTACAAAATATCGAGAGGTTTTTTAAATAAGAAACTGTTTTATAAATAATTAAACATAAATCTTTTGGTCAAAAATTGCATACTAAAGTTTGAAACACAGTATTTTTTTTTATTTTTGAAAGAAAACCTTAGTTTCAGTATTATTATAATTTTTTTTCCTGGTTTTAGGGGAATTACCGATAGTGAAACATAGAAGAGGTAAAAAATGGTGAAATAGAGTTGTAGGAGGTTGATTCAAATATATCATATTATACGTGAATTTTAGAGTTCTTGGAGTTGAAGAATCTTAATATTGTGTTATTGTTTTTGGTGTTCCGTACGGAACACTTATAAGATCACTTCGGTGTCTGTCCGTCCGTCTGTCTATCACACCCCAATTTTCTCCGAAACTATTTGACATAGAAAGGTGAAATTTGGTACTAATATAGGAATTGATGGCCTCATCAGAGCTGTAATTTTGAAAGTTTAAGGGCTTGAGGGTTTAGTTTTATGGGCGAAGTCGGAAGCGATTTTATTTTTACTAGGTCATCGAGTGGGGTCTCAAATGAAAGCTTGTAAAAACACGAGTTCAAAAATATACATAATGTAATATTTGCGCATACTTTTCTGTGTATTATTTTTAAAAAATCGCAAAAAATCGCTGTCGAATTTCGAAAAGTACGAGGCTGGTTTGAAAAGTCCGTGCAAAGTCCGAGAGATGGCACCACCGGCGCGTATCGAGGTCATGTTTAGTTAGTAGCATCTCTTGAATGAACGCACACCAAGTTTCAGCCATATTGGTCTATTTCTTTGTGTTTGGCATTCGTGTGAATCAAGGAAGTCGAGTGATTTTCAAGAAATGGACGAAAAAGAATTCCGTGTGGTGATTAAACATTACTTTATGAAAGGCAAACCGCCTCAGGAGACTAAAGAGAAGCTTGATAAATATTATGGTGACTCTGCACCTTCGATTAGAACAGTTTATAAGTGGTTTCAAAATTTTCGGACTGGCCATATGGGCACAAGTGACGCTGAACGTTCTGGACGGCCTGTGGAGGTTACGACTCCAGAAATCATTGATCGAATCCATGATATGTTGATGGATGACAGAAGAGTTAAGGTGCGTGAGATTGCTAGTGCTGTGGGCATCTCGACTGAACGGGTACATAATATTTTGCATAAACATTTGGACATGAGAAAGCTATCCGCAAGATGGGTGCCGCGATTGCTCACGCCTGACCAAAAACGGAATCGTGTGAAGTGTTGCAAGGATGGTTTGCAACTGTTCCAGAAGAACTTTAAGCGTCGTTTCGTCACTGTGGATGAAACATGGATACATTACTATACTCCTGAGACACTTATAAGATCACTTCGGTGTCTGTCCGTCCGTCTGTCTATCACACCCAATTTTCTCCGAAACTATTTGACATAGAAAGGTGAAATTTGGTACTAATATAGGAAGGGCTTGAGGGTTTAGTTTTATGGGGCGAAGTCGGAAGCGATTTTATTTTTACTAGGTCATCGAGTGGGGTCTCAAATGAAAGCTTGTAAAAACACGAGTTCAAAAATATACATAATGTAATATTTGCGCATACTTTTCTGTGTATTATTTTTAAAAAATCGCAAAAAATCGCTGACCAAACAACAATCTAAACAATGGGTTACAAAGGGGGAATCTGCACCAAAAAAGGCGAAGACCGTTCCTTCGGCCGGAAAGGTTATGGCGACTGTCTTTTGGGATTCGCAAGGGATAATCCTCATCGACTATCTGGGTAAAACTATTACAGGTGAATATTATTCATCGTTATTGGACCGTTTGAAAACCGAGCTGCAAGAAAAACGCCCGCGATTGGCCCACAAGAAAGTCCTTTTCCATCACGACAACGCACCTCAGCAGTTGTGATCGCAAAATTAATGGAAATAGGATTCCAACTCGTTCCACATCCCCCCTATTCTCCAGACTTGGCTCTCTCGGACTACTATTTGTTCTCCAATTTGAAGAAATGGCTGTCGGGACAAAGATTTTATTCAAACGAGGAGGTAATTGCAGACACTAATGGATATTTTGCAGACTTGGACAAATCCTATTATTCGGAAGGGATCAACAAACTAGAACATCGTTGGACGAACTGTATAAGCCTAAAAGGAGACTATGTCGAAAAATAAAAAAGGTTTACCCCAAACACATAAGTAGTTTTTATTTTTGCACGGACTTTTCAAACCAGCCTCATACTGATGCAAAAATTTTGAAAAAGTTCTGGAATATTCTCCACAGGGTATAGATTGAAAGGAAATAATTACGAGTGCATTACCTTTAATAATTTATCTATTAAATAAAAAACAAAAATTTCAAGGTCATCAGTTTTCAGGAAAGATCGGAAAAAGTTTGTTGAAAACTCTTTTGGGGTGTGTTTTGTGAAGTCATTGATCATTTTATACCTCCGTAACAAAAAAAATTATTTTAAAAGCAAACAACTTACCGATCACTAATTGGGCAAGTTCAACTTGCACTTGACCGGTTATTTTATTATTAATTTTGACAGGCTCGGTTTTCAGCTGCAAATATTTCCATCATATATATATATATATATATATATATATATATATATATATATATATATATACAGCCTCTATTTTGTTCATTATTTTCTACAATGTATTTTAAGTAGTGTCATGTCACCTGCGCAGTGAAGAAAAACATTAGTGGTTTACATATAGGTAGTAAGAATCGGGAAATGACATTCATGGTGGTGGCGGCCCGTGGCTCGGTGGCGTAGTACTTGCTTGCGATGCAGAACGTCTCGGGTACCAATCCCGGCAGATCGGTATACTTTATTTATTAATTTATTTAGGTATATCTGGTCTGGCCGTACATAGGTAGTAGTTGTTTGCAGAAATGCAATAACGTACGTGGCAGCACTATCGCGTTACCTAATTACCTAATGCGACATCCCCGCCGATATCCTCACGATATGAAAAAAGCGTAAAATCAGGCGGGGAGGTGGACGATAAAAAAAAAATTAAAAAAAATAAACTGGTATTGTCTGATATTAGTGTACCTAAACTGGCGTGAATGTATTCACGCTTTGCATTTGCTCTTTGCTTTTTACTTCTATTTAATAACTGCTTGTAAGAATACGAGGGTAGATTGATAAGTCTTGTAAATTCTTACGAAATGACGGGATATTTTGTTAAGCGGCATGGCATATAAACGTAATTCTTGTAACGATTGTATTCAGAGGTTCAAACAGATTTAACGGGCAGTTGTTTGTTGGTAGCTGTCGTAAGTGATCGATGTTACATGTTTTGTAGAAATGGATAAAGTCAAGAATCGTGCAGCGATAAAACATTTTTATTTAAAAAAGTCTGTTTGGCACGATGGGCTGTTGGCTAAGCTACGCTCTATATGGTATGTCAGAAAAGTTCTGTTTGTGGATCTCATGTTTCCTCAGAGAGCATTCTTTAAGAGTGGTAGAGATTTCTTTCTAATACCTTCACTATCAACGCCGGTGTACCTCAAGGCTCCATACTGTCTCCTACTCTTTCTCTCATTTACATTATCGATCTGTTGGAAAAGACCGAGAATCCAATATACAGCTTTGCAGATGACAGTACGCTTATCTCTTTATTCACTTTGTACGCTCGGACATCGACTACTCAGACGAATATCTGCAGACATCAGGAAATCATTCAACTTAACGAAGACAGAAGAAATTTTATCTTGGGGTGACAGTAACCAAGTGGAATTTAACGCTACAAAAACCCAGGCGGCAGTTTTTTCTAAAAAAATTAACGTTGCTGAACCCGACATAGTTCTGTCGGGGCACTCCATTCCCCTAGCATCATCTTCACTCAATTTGTTGGGCTTTAATTTGGGAGCAAATATGTCCTAGCATGAACATGTTGCAGGCATAGCAAGGAGAGCTTCTCAAAAGTCGAGAATATTATTTCGACCCAGAAAGCTTTACACTCCACAACAACTGTTAATTCTTTACAAAGCTCAAATTCGACCAACTATGGAATACTGCTTCCATGTTTGGGGCTCCGCTCCGAAACATACACTGCATTTGTTGTATTCTGTTCAGAGAAAAGCTGTTCGTCTGATTGGAGACCCGGAACTGACCGGCAGACTTGATTCGCTGGAACATCGAAGAACAGTTGGCGACTTGAGCCCATTCTACAAGTATTTTCATGGAAAGTGTTCGAAGGATATGGCCCGTTTAATTCCTCCCAGAGCGGTGCATGTTAGAAGTACACGTCAAGCTAATACTTCACATCCGTATGAGGTTCAGCTTGTTACTCCTCGTACAATGCTTTTCAAGCAGTCTTTTATATGGAGAACATCATCCCTTTGGAATAATTTGCCCAGGACTGTGTTTCCCACCGAGTACAATTTACAGCGATTCAAGAACAACGTGAATCGCTTTTTCCGCACACGTGTCGCTCCTGTAGCGCTTCAGGGACTTCTTCCCTGCAGCACGTGTGCTAGACCCATAAGAAAAAAAATTTTAAAAATGGCCTGCCGTCCAGACAAAAACTAAACTGAATGGACTCCAACTCACAACATCACCATAACTGACTTTAAGGTTAGTTTATTGGATCAACAGTAAAATTCCGCTGTTTAAAGAAATAACAAAAAAATTAAAAAAACCAACTGAAAAACGTGATCATAATTGAATAAAATTTTATTCTAAATTTCTTTTTCTGTCTTAATTATTAATACTTGTCATAAAAACAAACGTCAATTATACCACCTGCAAGTACTTTATTTAAATATCTCTTAGCACTCTAGCGTCATCTGTCGGCGCTAAGTAGGTATAAAGCGTGATTCTCGAGAAAACTTTCACATATTTACATTAAAACTGAAAGATTGCTAACAAATTGGTCAAATGTATATTGTTGTCAGACTTCCAATATTTAAAAACTTCTTTGGTTCCTAACCTTTTCAGCATCATTAAAAGTCTTATGAATGTAATGAAATGTAATGAAATGCCGTTTTATGTACTACTACTAAGTTATATGTAACCATATAGGACCCACAATTAACACCGATATATTTCAGGGGCAGGTTTTACTACAAAACAACCGACGACCATTCAGTTTTTAGCGGTGTTGCACGAAAGTGGAGTACGGTAACTTTTCGCATAAGATGAGGTGGAAATTTACCACACTGTTTTCTACCTGTTCTTAATGTACTGATTGAAAATTTAAATTACGGAAACGAAATGATTAGAAAAGAACATTATGTCACATTGTTTGTGGCTCCGATGTTTACTTAAAGAGCGTTCTTTACGAGTGGTAGCCAACGGATTTCTTATAACCAGGAATCCAACCTACAGCTATGCATATGACAGTATGCTTATTTCTTCGTTCATTTTAAATGCTCGGCAACTCATCCAAATATCCGCAGACAGCAGCCAATCGATCAATTTAACAAAGGTCTGGAAGAAATTTTATCTTGGAGTGAAAGTAACCAGGCAGAACTTAACGCTACAAGGATCCATGTGGTAGTTTTTTCTAATTAAGTTATTGTTGCGGAAACCGACATAGTTTATGTCGGGTAACTCCATTCCTCTAGCTTCATTACTTAATTTTGGGCGTTAACTTAGAAGCAAATATCTCATGCTATAAACATGTTGCATGCATAGCATAGAAAGCTTCTCAAAAGCTGAGAATTTTAATTCGAATTAGAAAGCTTTATACTCCATTACAGATGTTAATTGTGTACGGAGTGAGTCAACTATAGAGTAAAGTTCATTATCTCATTTGTTTCGGGAATGACGAAAAAATGTTAAATACAATAGTTTTAGGGAATGTTAAAGTGCACAGTTTAAAATTATTTTTGAGTATACAGGGCATTTCAAAAAAGTGTGGCCGATATAACATATTTTTTTTAAATGGAACATCTTATTTTCTAATTTATTTTTAAAATCTGCGTACAATTTTATAACTTTTTTTATTAAAAATGATATATATCTAAACCTAGTAGTTTTTCTAAGATTTCAATTAAAAAAAAAAAAAAATACTAGTTTTCAGTTTTGTAAAAAATTGCCAGTAGCGCCATTGTTTCTGAAGGTAGAATACTCATAATTGGACAAGAATTCTACAGAGATGAAAAAAAAAGTTATATTGAAAGAAATTTGAGTTAGATGCTACAGGGTGTTCAAAATAAATTTATATATTTCGACTATTTTAAATTGAAAAATTTCAAATTTTTTAAATAGCACGCCCTGTATGTTATAGATTTTACAAAACCCTGCAATTTTTACCTTTGTTTTTAACACACTTACGCTATAACATTATCGTTGCCAAGACAAAACAAAAATGTAGACATTGTCTAATTTTGACATGTCTATTAAGCAAGTAAAAATAGTTTAATTTGTTGTAGTAAGTAGTAGTCATGGATTTTCCTAAAAATGAATTAATTGATATGGTTTATATACTGGACCAGGCGGGAAAAAAAATTGTCTTTTGACAGTAAGGTTTTACGAAGCGAAGTACCCTAACAGACGTATACCATCTAGAAAATCTTTTCAGTCCTTAATGAAACGGAAAGTAGTAAACCAGAATGCTACCAATGAGGAAAAAGAAATGAAGATTTTACGTCATGTTGAAGATAATCCCCAGGTCAGCAGCCGTCAACTAGCTGACCTATCTGACACATCCCAATCTACGGCTAATCGCACCACGAGAAAATACAAGTATCATCCCTTTCATATGAAACTACATCAAGAACTTCAAGACCGTGATTCTGAGCGACGAGTAAACTTTTGTACCACCATGAATTGAGCAATAGAGGCCGATCCAAATTTTTTACCCTAAATAATGTTTTCTGATAAAGCTACTTTTTGCAGTAATGGAGCAGTTAACAGCCATAACATGTATTATTATTCAACAGTTAATCCATTTTGGGTCCGGGAAGTTCAAAACCAAAACCATTAGTCTCTTAATGTATGGTGTGGAATATTAAATTTTTCGAATTATTGGTCCATATTTTTTCCGAGAACCGCTTAACGGGCCTAGATATCTAAATTTTTTGCAAAACGAATTACCCCAGCTTCTTGAAGAAGTTGATAACTTTCAAAGGGGACAAATGTGGATTCAACAAGACGGAGCTCCTGCTCATTACCACCGGGAATTTTTAAACGATTGTTACCCACAAAAAATGGATCGGTAGGAATGGATTCATTCAGTGGACCTCTCGATCATGTGACTTAACACCTTTAGACTTCTTTTTGTGGGGTTACATTAAAGACCGTCTTTATGTGAATCCCCCTACAATACCAATAGATATGGAAAATAGGATACGGGATGCGTGCAGGACAATAACGCCCTTTATGCTAAGGAAAGTGAAGGAAAATATAATAAAACGACTAAACATGTGTATTCAAGTAGACGAGCATGTTTTTAAACATTTATTACGTCATAATAATTAATCATTAGATAAGTTAAACTATATTGAAATTAGTATTAACTATTTGTTTATGTTTTCACAATAGCGTAAGTGTATTAAAAACAAGGGTAAAAATTGAAAAATTAAAAATAAATCGAAAAATATTAGAAATAGGTAAATGACATACTTATTAAAAAGTTGGAAGGTTTTATAAAATCTATCAGAAAAAATAATAATATACAGGGTGTACCATTTAAAAAAATTGAGATTTTTCAATTTAAAATAGTCGAAATGTATAAATTTATTTTGAACACCCTGCAGCATCTAACTCAAATTCCTTTACGTATATTTTTTTTTTCATCTCTATAGAACACTCGTACCAATTATGAGTGTTCCACCTTCAGAAACAATGGCGGTACTGGCAATTTTTTACAAAACCGAAAACTAGTATTTAAAAAAAAAAATGAAATATTAGAAAAACTACTAGGTTTAGGTATATAACATTATTAATAAAAAAATTATAAAATTTTACGCAGAATTTAAAGATAAATTAGAAAATGGGACGTTCCATTTAAAAAAACATATGTTATATTGGCCACACTTTTTTGAAGTACCCTGTATACTCAAAAAAATAATTTTAAACTGTGCACCTCAACATTCCTTAAAACTATTGTATTTAGCATTTTTTCGTCATTCCCGAAATAAATGAGATAACTTTACTCTATCGTCGACTCACCCTGTACACAGCTCAAAATTGACCTCGTGCAATAAAAAAAAGTCAAAATAATGATAAAAATAGGCATAGTTTAAATACAGCAATATTATGATTTTAACCTCTCTCGGGTATAACCAGGACTATTGAGCTGAGTTTTGGACCTCGAAAAACTTGTGCTCTTTTGTTTATAAACAATTTAAATTTTTAAAACGCGTTTTTTGAGCTTAAAATGTGAATAACTCCGGTTACATAAGTCGGATCAAGACAAAAAAAAAACCAAACTCTTCTCAATGAAATTTTCAACAAATTTTAAGTTGCTTAAGTCGCTTATCACTCCTCGTACATCCCTTTTCTAACAGTCTTTTATATATAGAAACCTCATCCCTTTGAGATAATTTGCGCAGAACGTTATTTGCCACCGATTACAACGATTTAAAACCTATGGGAATCGCTTTTTTCGCACACGTGTCGAATCCCGTAGCACTTTTGGGTTTTCGTGAAATAAGTTTGCTGTAGCCATACAAAAAATTATGATCTTAGAGTCAGCCAAAAGAATTGTGAACGGTGCACATAAAGGTTTAAATTTAGTTGCCATTGTCTTTAAGAAATAATTTTCCAAGAGCTATAGTTCAATTTACAATAAAAATATTTACATTTATCAAATTGTTTTACTACAACGAAAGGGGGAATGATCAATCCCTGCCAGTTTGGCTTCTGTCCTGGGAAATCAACCACAGAAAATTTGGCACTATATGAAGTTGCTCTGCTGGAGGCGTTGGAGAAGGGTGATCAAGTCGATGTTATCTACACTGACTTGTCCAAAGCTTTTGACTTAAGATCTTATTGAGTAAGCTTCTTTCCCTGGGATTCTCTGAACAGATCATAGCTTGGTTGAAGAGTTTTCTCTTGGGCCGTACCCAGACTGTGAGAATGAATGGTTTGTCATCCAATATTATTCATGTTACATCGGGCGTCCCCCAGGGTTCACACTGCGCTCCTCTGCTCTTTATTTTGTTTGTAAATGATCTGTTATCGGCATTGCATCGCTCAACGGGGCTTATGTTTGCAGATGATTTGACGATCTATCGGCGGGTTGGTAGTGTTGAGGACGTTGTAGCGCTTCAGGATGACCTTGATCTGGTTTGGCAGTGGACCCAGTCCAATCATCTATTTTTAAATCTAAGCAAATGTTTTACCATTAGCTTCTATAGAGGCAAACATAGAGTCCCATCCTCATACTCCATTGAAGGTGTTCAACTTCCCTACAGGAGTTCAGCAAAGGACCTTGGGGTTGTTTTCGATGAAAGACTTACTTTTACAAGGCATATATCTGCCCTTAGCCAGAAACGGCTAAACATGCTGGGTTTTGTTTTGAGAAATTGCGGGCAGTTCTCTATGACTGTTTTGAGAGTGTTGTGTTGTGCTCTTGTGAGAGCAAACTTGGAATATGCGACGGTAATTTGGTCTCCATTTTATGAGTTGCATAAGGGAACAATCGAAAGAGTGCAAAATAAATTTTTGAGATTTTCCGCACTCAAGTGCAACCGTACACTTGTGAATTATCATAAGACTGTCATGCGGAGGACCTTAGGGTTACATACTTTGGAAATGAGAAGATCCCTTTATGATGCATGTTTTATCTTCAAACTTATTAATGGAATCACTGACTGTCCTCAGCTACTCGCTAAAATAAATTTTAATATACCCAGAGGTAATCTTCGCCATCATGATCTCTTTTGCTTCCCCTTCTATCGCACGAATTATGGGAGGCACTCTCCCATTCATAGAACTTTGAGGTCTTGAAATTTATTGGATGGGAGGCTCGATATGTTTAACAGCTCTGTCTCGGGATTTAGATCCCAGCTGCTGAAGGCTCTGTAGAGGTCCTACTTGATCAGTGTTACTAATTGTTTTTATATTTCTGAGGTTAGTTCTTTCATTACCTATATCTATTTTATATATTTTGTTATTGAGGATGTTTATGTGGTTATTGAATATTTTTATTTAGACATAGTCTTTGTCACGTGTTTGTCTTTTTAATTTTTAATATTTTTGTATCTGCATTTGTACCTGTTTTAAAATTGTACTATAATGGGGTTTCCCGTAAAATTTGTATAAATAAAATAAATAAATAAAATATTTCTTTAGTTCGATTTGCAATAAAGATATTTACATTTATCAAATTGTTTTACAACAAAGATTATTTCGTGGGATATCTAGTGCTTAATACTAAACTTACCTGTATAGGATGAAAATAAAACAAGCGAAAAGATATAGATGGACAGCAAACACATATTTAGAAAAGTTGGAAGCGGTGAGAAAACTTTTACTTAGTTAATTGTTTCTAACTTTGTCACATATTTGTTTCACATTTAATATCAGTTTCTCGGACTTTACTTTTCACCATTAAGTTTCGGACAGGTCCCGTTACGAACTAAACAAAGTTTAATTTTTAATTATATATGGGTACTCAAAAGAATTCTGATATGCTGCTATGTTTGATTACTCTACTTAAGAATTTACGGTTTTAATATCTTAATATTACCACCACATATACATAGCCAATATATTGCCAATGTCACATTATAGTTATGACCTCGGCATGAAGCTTCGTAGCGAAGTACTGAACTTGCGCATTACGTGCGATTTTCTTTTTCTCGTAAACACTAAAAAGAACTATATTTAGGATACTTTTAAATGAAAAATTACAAAATGATGTTTAATTGAAATTATATAGTTGATTAAGAAGGTCTCTTTTTTTTTAATAATACTCTTTTGGACGATGAATTTTTTACTGTGTACATTGAAATCTCGATAATTTACTCGTAGTGATATATGTTTTTGAGATGACTAATTACTGTAAAAATAGTCATTATAGCGAAAATTTGGAGGATTTTAAGCTATTAGCCAATTTCAATTATTTTTAGCTCTTTTTTATAGCTTTTTCAGCTGTTGAAAGAACGATCCATTTCTGATTCAACGATATATATATATATATATATATATATATATATATATATGTATATACTGTTGAATCCGAATTTCCCCCTTCTTTCTTTATCGGCTGAAAAAACTACAAAAAACAGCGAAAAATAACCAAAATTGACCAATAACTGAAAACCGTCAAAATTTTTTCTAAAATGACTATTTTTACAGGATTTAGCGACCTCAGAAACAAATATTACCATAAGCAAATTATGGAAATTTCAATGTACACAGTAAAAAAGTTCATCGCTCAAAAGAATATTATTTAAAAAAAAGAGACCTTTTTCATTTTTCAGCCAAATTTATAAAAAAAAAAGAAATAAAAAAGTTGCAGAAGCAAGTACAATCACTATATTTGGTGAGTGTTCTAAAAGAATATAATGCAATGTCTTAAAAATTAAAAAGCAGCCAGACTTTTGAGTTGTACAGTGGAATTTGGTCCCACCGTGCGACATGTCATACATATTTATATTTACATGGGGTAAAAAATTTCGAGATTTTCCAAGAGATGGCAGCACAAACAAAAAGGCAATACGATTTTCAATTAATGTCAACTTACAGAAGATTCGTGTAAAATTTTTATGGCATTTTGTCTATTAGTTTGCAAGTGGCAGTTGTTTGAATAACGCTACTTTTGATTTTTGCTAAAGATAAAACAAGAAGAATTTCATGTGCGATTAAACATTGTTTCTAGTGAGAAAAAATACAGCTGGAATCCAAGAATAACTTGAGAAGTATTCTGACACATCTGCTCCGTTGAAAACCACTATAGGCCGATAGTTTAGTGAACTTAAATACGGTCGTAAAGCACCAATGATGCACTACATTCCGGACGTCCAAGCGAGGCAGTCACTCCAAAAACACAAAAAAAATCAACCGTATTGTTCTGAATTACTGCAAAGTGAAAGTAAGAGATATAACCATCATCGTGAAGATATCGACCGAACCCGTGAAGGCATATTTTGCATGAATATTTATACATGAAAAAGTAATGTACTCAATCAGTGCCGCGAACTCATTGATCAAAAACAACAACGTATTCAAAGAGTGTTATATTTCATTCTCAGTCCAACAGGTAGCCCGTAGAGTGGCCAAACCACATGAAAGCCGACCGAAGCATCCAAAAACACAAACATCAGCTGGAAAGGTTTTGGGAAGTATACTTATCAATTACTTTGAGAAGGGGCGAACAGTCACCGGAGAAACGTTGGTTTAATGTACCGTTTAAACCAAGAAAAAAGGATGCATTTAGAGAAGAAAAAAGTGTTCTATCATGATAATGCACTAGCTCGCATCTCCATAAAATCGATGGAATTGGGTTACAAATTGCTTCCTCATCTGCCGTATTCACCAGATCTGGCCCCCAATGATTATTATCTCTTTCCAAATATGAAAAGGTGGTTCCAGGGAAAGCCAAAAGTCGAATGGGAGAGCTCGGCAAATCCTACTATATGAAAGGTATCCAAATGTTCGCCAAAAGATCGCCGGAATAATTGCATCGCTCTTGGGGGAAACTAGGTTGAAGATTAAAATCTATATTTGGCAAAAATATTGTTTTTTCTTCAAAAGTCTTGGAATTTTTTCCATATATTTAGTGCCTTATTGAAAACCTAGCATTTGTTCACCATTGGGACGACATGTGTTTGCAAGCATCACTTGATATTAAGATATCAAACATATATTCATGCGAATTGTATTTTATTGTTTTAACTCTGACCTTTTAAGTTTTGAAAAATGCAAAGCATGTATTTAAAAAGTCAAATTTTTGTCAAAAGAACTGCAACCACTAGAAACATTCCAAATTTTTTTTAAAATTTGAAAAACCAAGAATGAAATGATAATTAACGCGGCCACTTAAGTAAACTTTTCCGCGCCGCAAAGGCGCACAATATAACAGTACAATCTGATTACTGCCTCTCGAATCCCGTCCGTGGTGCTAGTGCGTTAAAAAGCGAGCGCGATTTACGCTGACTTTAAAATTTTGCCTAATTTTGTGTGTTTACGTATTATATTTCTAAATTAAGTATCAATTACATATTGCTTACATATTTTTCAGTTATTATTCAGAATGACAATAGCGCCGATTTTATTATGATAATTCTATTTTTTTAATAAGCAGATAAGTACTAACGTTTTTAGGTCAAGAAAATATATTATTTTGTATTTTTTGTAACTTTTTAAAGTCAATTTGTTAGTGTTCTGTACGGGGATCACTTTGGTGTCCATCTGTCTCACCCGATTTTCTACCAAACTATTTGACATATAAAGTTAAAATTTGGCAAATATAGGAAATTATGACCCAATCAGAGCCATGTAGTTTAGAAAGTTAAATTTTGACTTGAGTTTGGGGGTGAAATCGGAAGTAGAGAAAAAAATTTAGCAGGTCATCGAATGGGATGTCAAATAATAGCTTATAAAACACGAGTTCAAAAGTACGTATGATGTAATAATTTCGTACACTATTCTTCGTATTATTTCAAAAAAAATGGCCAAAACTCTGGAATATTCTTCGTAAAGTGTGAGAAAATTATTACGAGTGCATTGCGTTTGATAATTTGTCTGGTATAAAAAAAAACACTAAACGACACGACAGTATGGTGAAGGTTACCATATTTTCAGTACTGCACATCGCTCCTCTAGAGAAAAAATAATTTTATTTTATTTGTTTATAAGTAAACAAATATTTAGGTAGAAAATGTTAGTTCATAGATTGAGCTAGATCGATTTATTGGCTATTAAATAACTAACTATTATACTTTATTGACTAAGAAAAAACGTGAAAGTACATACGGGATCTATAGATGTCAGGGACCTAATTAACTCAACGTAGGCAAGGATTTTATTTTATTATAAAAGCAATTAGGGTACGGAACACTAATTCCGCAACTCCAACTTGCACATAACCAGTTTTTTTTATATTTTTAATTTAAGCTTTGTTATTAGTAGATGTATTGATACTAGATTACGATTTTATACACAACTTTTTTATGGTTAAGATACTGATTTTTTACGTACACAGTTATTTAAATAATTTTCTTTATTTTCAGGAATCATATTTAGAGTTAGTTTACTAAGGCTTCAGCACCTTCAGGCGGTTTGTTTGGAAGCTAACGAAAAGACCTTTTAGTCCTAAATTTATAAATGTTGTTTCTCTTCATATATTGTAAAATAATTTCATAAACGCCCTAAATAATTTTAATGAGGTTTCTAACTTGACATGCTCTTTTTTGGAGGCCTTTATTTTCTTTATGGAATATTTCTTGAAATAAAAATAATTTCCACCCACTTACTTAACATCTTGCTAAAAGTCGGGCGAAAATGGTATTATTATTTTGATTCAGCCTTTTTTGAATTCACAATGCGCTTAAAAAGGTCAAATTAAATTAAGTTTAAACAAAATTTCGTATTATTAATTCAATTTGATATATATGTATATATATATATATATATATATATATATATATATATATATATATATATATATATATATATATATATGTATATTCTTGTCTTTTATGTAAATTGGGCCTGTGTAATGTAGAGTTATAACATAATGAAAACCAATCCTTCTGCATGTAATATAACGATATTTTTAAAAATAATGAAACAATCATTCGTAATAACAATGATAATACTCTTGACATGAAGTAGAAAGTTTCATTGTTATTGAAATAATTCTTCCTTTTTGTTTCGTTAATAAAAGAACAAAAGAAACTACTTGAACTGTCATTAACAGGCGTTAAGAAAATGTTAGGTTTCCTTAAATAATATTTTCCTTTAATTATTGTTTGACATGGAAGAAAGTATCCTAATAAAGTTAGCAGTATATTTGCTTTTCCTTTAGATCTTTATTATATAATTAAGCCCGTTTTATTAGGGTTTTTGTAAACATTTCTCTTTGTTTGAAGTAAAAATATTAAGAAAACCTACAGATATTTCACTTATTAAATCTTTTATAAAAAAAGAAGGCCGAATTATCTTCAGGTCTCAAAAATGCTCATTTAGTCTCTACAAAGTGTTATAGAAATACTATTATTACACGCTACAAGAAATTTTTACTTTGCTTTGTGGCGATTTTTGTAGTTGAAATTATAAAAATAAATCGCTGTTGCGAGGGTACTAAAAAAAGGAGAGTGTATTCTCACGGATTGTTCATAGAACGAGATACCTACTAAACCAAAAAGTATTATCGATCGTCATATATCATGTTATTTATTACAGTTAAATAATAAATTTATAAATAAATTCGAATATTATTGTTATATATATTTAATCTGATAACCGTGCACTGGTTGCACTCTGGGGATGTGGAGTTGACGCGTCTGACCATGTACTGCGCCTTCGAACCATTAAAGCTTCTCCTCCGCTATATTTAATGACATACACATAAATTTCTAGTATCTCTTTGAAATTAATCTAAATTACTAGTGTGACTCATCTGTACTTAACATACCATTATTGATAACTTAAATCTCGCTGATCTTTATATCCATTTTTGTGGCTTCAAACTCTAAGAATTCTTACTGACAACTCTCTAAACACAATTTACTACAGAAGAAAATATTATTTTGCGGCCTCCCTCTTTTACAACTTAAAAGGTTCATGGTAAAACAAAAAATATAATTTGCATACATATATTTTGAATCCCAATAACAGGTCATGTCCTCAAATTCACGTAAATGAAGAAATACTAGGTTCTTAATAAATCATGCTTAACCTGAATTTTAAACTACAAATGACATAATATTACAAAGTACGATCACAATTCGTTCTTAAATTTTTGCCAGGAAATGTTACTACTAAATAAGTCATAGTTTAGTTATTTAGAAATCTATGAAAACAGCATTCCTACAATTTGATGGAAGAAATTTATATTTTCAGCAAGAGAGATTAAAAGTTTACACAGATGGGATACAGAACATTTTGACATAAAAATAAATCAATACAATGTAGGAATCAAGATGACATTTTCAGATTTTTATTTTTAAAATTCACGAGTTCACGTCTACTTTTATGGGCGTAAAGAATTAAAACCGCCAGCATGATGCAGTTAATGTATTTTTTTTATCTAAAATCCTTTACTTAGCGCTCACGTTATGAGCAACAATTGGTGCCCCCTGGTATGCTGTTTAAGAACTTCGATCTTTTTTGAGGCGCATGTCGTATATTATGCCCCTTAAATGAACAGCTTTTTTATAGCCGTCGTCACCTCGTGTAGAAGTTAATAGAAATGCGTTTCGACTATAAATAGCTTACTTTGTGTTTAAGGGAGTAAAAGATCCCTATTTTGAGTTGTACTGAGTGGCCGAAAAATTTTTTCAAGAAATGGGAATGGCCGAAGATACAAATAAGAGCCACTATACATAGAAATGTAATACAATAATAGAGTATTAAGCAGATACAAATTCCAATCACAATAATAATAATAATAATAAAAACAATTAGTTATGAACCAATAAGAAAAGAAAGATGCCACAGCCCCTCAGTGTTGCAATATTTTACTTATCGTTAACATAGATGTGTTGAAAAAGTCGATGCTTATTTCTTGATTATGCATAATACACATTGAGAAAAGTGGGGAAAATTTTATTATATTTGTTCTTGGAATAGGTAGATAAAAAGTGTTATATTATCTGCTAGTTATACACAGCACACTAAAATTTGTTCTTGACAGAATAGCGGGATTATCTATATCATTATTTATAGTTTTAAACAGAGTCGTCAGTAGCAAGTAACCACGACGAACCTTTAACAACGAACAGCCGTTATCTGCATATATATAATTAAAAATATGTAAATTGGAAAAAAAAAGAACAACAAATGGGAAAAGACATGCTCAAGACTCAACACTTACATAGGAGGAAGAAAAAGCACAGAAAGCTGGAGACTTCTTAAAAATATGAGAACAGAACGGAAAAGAGAAATCTTCTCACAAATAATACCAGAAAAATGGAACCAATACTTTACAAATATGCTAACAGAAGATAGACCAGAGTTTAAAAGTACCCAACATGAAAACCCAAATATAGTTATACGAGGATCCCCAATAAGGATAACAACATCAGAAGTTAAAGAAGTATGAAAAACGCTAAAAAATGGTAGAGCTCCAGGACCAGGAAACATCTCAGAAGAGATAGTAAAATACGGAACTGAAAAGCTATTTAGCGCTTTGAGGAACTTATTCCAAAGATGCATTAACACATCAGAAGTACCTGAGGAATGGAAGATATCATACATATCAACAATTTATAAGAAGGGAGACAAGAAAGATTGCGATAACTATCGGGGAATAACGGTTACAAGATCTATTAGCAGAATATACGGAAAAATACTTAAAAATAGAATAGAAACGGAATACGCGGACGTAGAAGCTGAAGAACAGGCAGGCTTTAGAGCAGGATGATCTACAATAGACCATCTCTTTTCACTGACACAAATCCTAGAAAAGAAAACCACATTTAATCAGGAAGTCCATGTCTTGTTTGTTGATTTAAAAAAGGTCTACGACAGCGTGCCCTAATGAGATTGTGGAAAACACTACAAGAGAGTAATGTAAACACCGAAATAACTAAAGCCGTAAAATCCTTATACCAAGACGCAAGAAGTAGTGTGAAAACCAAATATGGTATAACAACAGGTTTCCAGGTCACAAAGGGTCCCAAACAGGGCTGCTGTATATCCTCAACGCTATTTAAAATCTATTTGGAGAGTGCACTGAAGAACTGGAAAAGGAAATGCAGCAGTATGGGATTACCACTGGATGACGATACTACATTGTACACGCGGACGACCAGGTAGTAGTCGCTTAGGACATCGATGATATGGAATACATGACACGAAAATTTAGGTGAGGCCTAGAAGTCAATATTAAAAAGATCGAGTACATGTGCGTCGGAGGACAACAGCAGGACTTAAAACTGGCCACAGGACACACCATCAAACACTGTGCCAATTATAAATATTTGGGAACGAGAATATCTAGAGACGGAACACTGGAAGAAGCAATATTCGAGAGGAATATCCAAGGAAGAAAGGCGATTGCAATGCTTAATAGTATACTATGGGACAAAAACATAACCATTGAAAATAAGAAGAGAATTTACAACTCAATAGTGAAAAGTATAATAACTTACAGCTCCCAGGTGTGGCCATTGAAGGAAAGAACAGAAAAAATACTAAAAGCAACTAGAAAATCCAGAAAAGACCGCATACCAAATGACATGATAAGACGAGCTTTAGAAATAAAGCACGATATAGTGGACGAAATCAGAACCCAACAGTTGGGTTCTGATGTACGGACATGTACAGAGAATGTCACAAGACCGACTACCTAAAAAGATCTTAAATTGGAACCCTCATGGAAGAAGAAAGCGAGGAAGACCACCACCACCAAAGCTGGAGAGCAGGAATCAACAAGGAAGTACTAGAGAGAGATCTGGAGGAGAAGGGATGGAGAAACCGGGAGGAGTGGAAATTAGGCATCGGAAGACGGAAGACGTTATAAAACCGATACATATATATATATATATTTTTATATATATATATATATATATATATATATATATATATATATATATATATATATATATATATATATATATGTAAATTGTAATAAATGAAATAAGAAAATTAAAATTTTAGACTTGTGAAACAAGGTGTATTGACATTTTTTCTAGAACATTTTGTTGCCGAGATAAGGGCAAAAATAATAAAATTCAAAGACAAAAAATTTTCTTAATTGTTTCCACACCAGTAAAAGTAAAAATTAAATAAATTTGTTTTAGCCCGCAAAAGAGTTTTTCGCACTATATCTATATATATATATATATATATATATATATATATATATATATATATATATATATATATATATATATATATATATATATATATATATATATATATATATATATATATATATATATGTATATATATATATATATATATATGTATATAGATTAGTATAGCTAACTTTTAAATAAAAATTTAAATTTAAAATATATTTTTTATGTTTTAGTTTTATATGTTATAAATTGAACATTGCATTTTCTGTTGCTCACCCAACCATTAACTAAAATTACATTATATCATTTATAGCTTGGTTTTAAAAATTAATTTAAAGTTTGATTTGCCAGTTTAGAAGTACGAAAAAAATAATAAAAACAACAACCGTAAAATATTATCGGTTTCGGCAAATAATAATAAATTATTTAGTTTTAATTATTATTGCTTTTATAGTAGGTAAAAACAATATCTTTGGAAAGTTACGTTCCTAGCTCCTATATATATTCATATATATATATATATATATATATATATACATATATATATATATATATATATATATATATATATATATATATATATATATATTTATACCTTCAGACTACTGGTTTTAGATTTCTTTCCGACGGAGTTTTTTGAATGCCTGATAACCATGTAATTTTTAGTCTGCCCCGTTTTTAGCATTAGTCAAAATAAAAATGTATATTTAGAGTCAAATAGGTTCCTATTTTTTTAATATATGAACAGATTATCAATATTTTTTCTTACCTTGAAATATCAGTTTGGAACAAAAAATTACGCTTTTATGACACACAGCTGAAGGGATCGTGTACTTTACTGTTGACAGTTCCGATTTTTAGAAAAGGATTAGCGAAAGTTTATGAGTTTGTTTTTTTTTTATTTATTTGAATGATTTATTCTCAAAGTTTAAAGGTGAATCTCCAAAACTTTGAGAATAACTCCTTCAACAAAACAAAATCAATGAACATTTCCTAATAGTGTTCTAAAAATTCAAAATCCCAACACTTGTACATAGTACACAATCCTCTTCGGCTCGTAATCTTCTCTTCTAAATTGATGTTTCCCTAAAAATTTGTTCAAAGTAAGAAAAAGTATTCATACTTTCTTACTATACAAACCTATTAGCAAAGTATTTAACCTTAGATATACATATTTATTCTAACTTTAACAACATATATAAGCTGTGGCCACATAGATCTATTTTTGTGATCTACGGACTACAAACTACAAACTCAAAGAATAAAACATAATATATATATATATATATATATATATATATATATATATATATATATATATATATATATATATATATATATATATATATATATATATATATATATATATATATATATATATATATATATATATATATATATATATATATATATATATATATACAGTAGTACCTCAAATCTAATTATGCTTAAGAGGGAATCTGATGTACCAGAAATGTGTGCATGCTGGAGAGTTGTTTTCTTCCGTTAATTCATTCGCTTTACTAAAAAATAAATTACTTCGTCTGAGTTAAATTACTAACGTAATAAACCTATTTCAATATGACTCCAAATCCCTGTCTTTTACTTGTATGTTAAATAATACTACTATAAATACATTATTTTTTCCATAAATTTGACCAAACTCATTAGGAATTTACAACCGATAAATTAACAGTAATATGAGGCCAGTCGGTTTTGGTTATGAATAGAAATAAAATTATCACCCAATAACGAAGAATTTGTGATATTTTTGTTATATAAATATTTTATGGTCGTTAATTTTATATTACGTGTTAGGTGAATAGTTAGTTTGTAATGATTTACGATAAAATATAATATTTATTTTTAGGTCGACTATATTTTTTATGACAAGCTTAGAAGAAAATTAAATTAGAAAGTAAGTTTATATATGCATTACACATCACAATGAAATAAACCTATACATATACAGCCGCAGGCATAAGTTCGTGAGAACTGGATCTAGGGTTATGCCCAGGTAGAGAGGGTGACAGTGAAATATTTATTTTCGTTGTACAAAAAAATTAGAAATGTTCAAAATATAACAAAAATAGCATTTCTGTTAGCACATCAAAAATATTGAAAGTCATGGAAAAGGCTATCAATTAGCATCTTCTAAAATATCATGAAGCATTCAATATTATTAGCGACCATCTATATGGCATCCGTAACCAAAGATCAACAGGAGATCTTCTAACTCAGGCGACACATTTTTGGAACAACGCAATTGAACACTCTGGAGAATCTCGAGCGATTGATCTTGATATATCCAAGGCATTCGACCTCATTTGGCACCATGAATTGTTAGCTAAGATACGCTCACATAGTACAGTCTGGCAAATAAGAACGTGTCCACTCGTATTCTTGAAAAAATGTGTTTTGAGAAAATTTTTTGCCATCCAAGTATTCTTTATCCTAACAACGGCGCAATTACCTTAAAAGATTGTTCAGTCGCCTTTTGCATCAATAATCGCCTGACATCTTTGAGGCATGCTATCGATGAGATGTTCGGAATACTACGGCGATGATCTCCAAATTTATCGAATCTCGCGAGACAACTGAATTAAAGTCCTCGTAGTCTTTCCTCTGAGCTGTCTTTTTACAAGGGATCAAACGTTTTTAATAGTGTTGGGGTCCGGCGATGGTGAAGACCACCCTTATCTTATCATATGCCCAAACGAGCCGCTTCGCGACGTGATTTTCTCCCAGTAAAGGTTTTTTCAAGATGCTTCAGAATTTGGACACATTAAAATCCGATTTCCTTAAATTTGCCGCTTATTAACTCAGCGTCAATTTCAAGTCCCGCGAAAACAAAGATACGATTCGTTTTTCGACTTTCGGAGTGACCGCCTTTTTAACATATTTAGCGGACGCGGAATGTGTCATTTTAAGCCCCTCTGGATGCGAACAAAGAAAGACTGTCTCCAACCGACGCGCAAACAAGTGACTCATTTTGGATTTTACGTGATTTCGACGAAAGTTCAGAATCGACTGATACTTTTACGCATTTGCCAAAAATGAATTATAGCGGACACGGTCTTACTTGACAGACTGTATGGTTGAAAAGTTCTGGTTATGGCCCTCGTGTTTCTACAGAGAGAGCGTTTTACGAGTGGCAGTCGACGGATTTCTTTCTAATACCTTCATTATCAATGCCGGTGTTCCCCAAGGTTCCACACTGTCTCCTGCTCTCTTTCTCATTTACATTAACGATCTGATGAAATGAACCAGCCATCCAATTCATAGTTTTCCAGATGACAGTACGCTTATTTCTTCATTCCTTTGGAGGGTCAAGCATCGGTTACTTATGCAAATATCCACAAACAGCAGGAAGTCATTTAACTAAACAAAGACCTATAAGCAATTCTATCTTAGAGTAAGAGAAACCAAATAAAATTTAACCCCAGGCGGCAATTTTTTTTTTTTTAAATTTAACGTCAGTTGTTAATTTGTTGAGCGTTACCTTGAGAGGAAATATGTGTTAGCATAAACATGCCGCATACATAGCAAAGAGAGCTTCTCAAATGCTGAGAATATTATTTCAAGCTAAAAAGCTTTACACTGTTAGTTCTGTACAAAGCTCAAATTCGACCAACGATGAAATGCTGCTTCCATGGTTGGGGCTCTGCTTACAAATATACACTGAAATTGCTAGAGAGCTGTTCGACTGATTGAAGATCCACAACTCCTTGGACCATTAAAGGCCTATTGGCGACTTGAGTCTCTCCTACAAGTATTTTTGACTGTAGCCTATATAATTCCTTCCAGAGCGGTGCAGACTACGAATCAACGTAGCGCTAATAATCATCTCTGTATGAGGGTAAGCTTTTCACTTCTCGCGCAACCCTTTTTAAGTAGTCTTTTATCTGAAGAACATCATTTCTTTGGAATATTTTTCGAGGACTGTGTTTCCGACCACGTATAATTTATAGCGATTCAAGACTAACGTGAATTGCTTTTTTCGTACACGCGTAGCTCATGTAGAGTTTTAGAGATTTCTCTGCAACATGTATACTATTGCGATTGTACATTAATTTTTTCAACATGGCCTGAATTAGACATCTCACACTCACACTCTTCATATTATCAACTAGACCTAATCGTTTGTTCCTTTGTTATATCAATCTGACTTGCTAAGAAGAAATACAAAAATAATCGCTTAGTTCTAATAAACACAATTTAAATCTAACTTAATTATAAAAACATTAAGACGTAACAAATAGACTATTAAAAAAACAACTCAAAAACCATCATTAATTTGAAAATACGGAAAACAGGAACTAAATATTTTAAAATATAAATAAAAGAGAAAACGAAATAAAGCAAAGTATACAAAGAAATATACAATCTCTGCTTCGATTAAATTTTTTTAGCCCTTGGGCCGATATCCTCTCCCCTTCGCCTAAATCCTCCAACGAAGTTCACATAATATCTTTTGTTTCAAAAAAAGAGTAAGTTTTTCAAATTAAATTCAAACGTTGGCTTTCGCTGATTCCTCCGACTGGTGGCTAAATTTTATATGGAAATTAATACTACAAATTGCGGAAATTGAAAGAAAATGAAAAACTAACACTCATGTAAGTCCTTCATAAAAAGTGCTCGATTTAGGCTAGCCGGATTTTAAAACGTAAACTAGTCATTTTCTGGATGTACATTTCAAAATCTATTTAGTTTAGTAATAGGATAAGTTATATCCGAAATTTGAATAAAGATAGAGGTATGGAGATATATTAGAAAAAGGTCATATATATATATATATATATATATATATATATATATATATATATATATATATATATATATATATATAATAACCTTTTTAGCTACGCCAAGCTTTCAAAAATACTTTATTTTCTTCTTCAGGGCTACAAATACAGTAGATTATCAGTTTCTAAGGTTTACGAAAGAAAACAACCTGAATTATTAACATCAAAACTACATACTACTAGGTGGTGGCTTTTCAGAATAATTTGTTTCAACAAAAATCCACATTGTTGTTAGTATTTAATAAAAAGACGCTGACCTTAAGAAGAGGAAATATAAATTGAGTATACTATTTTTATATTTGTTAAAAGTATTTTTGATCGAAATTTTCTCATGTTTTCTTAATAAATCTAACAACAATGTGGATTTTTGTCGAAAGAAATTATCCTGAAAGCACCACCTAGCAGTAAGTAGTTTTGATGTTAATAGTTTTAAGTTGTTTTCTTTTGTAAACCTTAGAAACTGATAGTCTACTGTATTTGTAGCCCTGAAGAAGAAAATATAGTGTTTTCGAAAGCTTGGCAGAGCTAAAAAGGTGTTTAAAAACTTTTTAGTCCTATATCCATAACTGCTTAACCCAAGAATTTCAAGTTTGCTGTTTTAACTAGTCGGTCAAGACTACCCTCCCCCCCCCCCCTCTCTCTCTCTCTCTCCCTCTATATATATATATATATATATATATATATATATATATATATATATATATATATATATATATATATATATATTCTATAAAATTTCTTTTTTTCTCTTGAACCTTCTCGATAGATATATATATATATATATATATATATATATATATATATATATATATATATATATATATATATATGATTCTGTTTTTTGTTTCTTAGGCTTTTGGTTCTACTTATTAAAACATCTTATTTTATTTTATTTAGTTTTTACTGACGTTTCATGCATTTTTTTGGGTATTTTCAAAGTATCGAAGATATTTGATGATGAAGATGTTTAGATACTTTGAAAATACCCAAAAAAATGGGTGAAGACTAAATAAAATAAAGTAATTTGTTTTAATAAGTAGAACCAAAAGCCTAAGAAACAAAAAAACAGAATCATATATATATATATATATATATATATATATATATATATATATATATATATACATATATATACATATATATATATATATATATATATATATATATATATATATATATATATATATATATATATATATATATATATATAATATATATATATATATATATATATATATATATATGTATATATATATATATATATATATATATACATATATATATATATATATATATATATATATATATATATGTATATATATATATATATATACATATATATATATATATATATATATATATATATATATATATATATATATATATTATTGCTTATTTATATACTTAAGAATAAAGAAAATATGTTAAGTAAATAATATTCATGATTCCAAACAATTTAACTCAAACCTATCATAGACTTCCTTTTTAAAATTAAATCAAATTTGCCATTATTGTTAATATTGAAAAGCTGGCACTCAGCGTTAAATGGTTTCATCTACCGCTAACTTATCTGTTAACAATATAATTACAGAAATTAAGCGAGACATCCCACTGTATTTTTTCACAAACTAAATCTTTTTATACAGCAATGCCAGTTCAAATGTTGAAATACTACGTATTTTTAATTTAATACACTGTCAGCAATTCAGTTCCGGTAAGTGCTACCATTTTTAAACATAATGCCATAGGGAATAATTTCAAGTACTTTCATGGAAATTCCATTGCAATATACATGTATTCTCTGAGACCCCGTTTATACAATTGTCTTTGCTTGCAAACAATTTTTTATGATTTATGAAACATTTCCAAAATAGATACGCAAAGAGAAATTATATTATAATATCTATTACGCAACAGTTATCACCACTACAACGCTTTATTTTTGCACTCGGTGCGCGTTTCACTAGCCATCATCAGGAGTGATAACGTTTAGTTAATCATCAGTTAACGCTTCTAATGATCGTTAATGCGTCGAGTGCAAATCTAAAGTGTTTGATATAGCGGTGATAAAGGTTTTGTAGGGTCAATGTATCAAGGACACCAAAATTTCAGCGTAATAATGACAGACAGAAGCTTTTTTATTAAACGAAAGAGAAAAATGAACGTAATAAATTATTTAAATGCAGATATTGCCGTAGCATCATTTTATTTAATGGATTTTTTCCTTTTTGAAATTTTAACGAAAATTTATTTTTGTTCGTTAACTTTTCATTTTGATTTTACTATTTTAAAAATTTATTAAATTTATTTTAATTTTCATTCACAACTTTTTATTTTATGAAAACCAATCTTCTCAATTACTTGTAAGAAAAATTTACAATCAACCGCATATTTTTATTGTCGATTCCAAGTAAACTTTTATACATATTTCCTACGCTGGTACAAATTCCTAACAAATATTAATTAAAAATTAAACCTCGTTTAATTCATCTAAACCCAATAAATCTCATCACTCGTCACTCCCGTAATTTAATTTCACTAAACTCACAAAAATCCAAAATCCATACAACTTCAATCCATCTTTTTCGCGACAATTGTATCAAAATTATTTACGAAATTTTCGTACTTTTTCGGGAAGCGAAAATATTTTCGCGATCTCGAAAGCGTCAGCTGGCGTCGTTTTTACCGCCGCGACGCACGGATAACTGTCGGCTCTCCGCAGGTTTGCAGGAGAAGCGATCTGAGCGCCATCCTATCAAAAGCAGGACGAGAATTGGAGAGGTGTAAGGATATTAGTAGTTTGTGTTCTACACTTTCAATAAAACTTTATCTGTTCCCATAATCTTTATAGTTTTCCCGGCCCTTATAGTTAATTTTTTAAGTTAAGGTGCCAAAAAATATTTCAATATCAAGTCATAAAATTAAACTACAAGGATATAATAATCAAAAGTGATTTAGCTTTCCTAAATAGCCTATTATATATATATATATATATATATATATATATATATATATATATATATATATATATATATACATATACATATATATATATATATATATATATATATATATATATATACACTATACTGCTATTTTCGAGAAGTTCGTTTTCTTTTTGGTTCCCCCTCCAGTCTGGTCATTGTGACAGATGAGTGATAACTATGGATTTTGCTCTTTCTGCTGTTGAATTGCTTCCTTTGCGACTCGTCATCAAGGTTGTCTGCCATCGGTCAGTCTGAGAGCCTGCTCCAGGTAAATGTACATATTTGTCCTTATGGTGTTACTCCAGCATATAGGTGATCGGCCTCTACGACGCACACCAACTGGCTTACCTTGTATTACCCACTTTTCCATGTTGTCAGCCCTGGTCAGATGTCCAAAGGACGCAAGGATCCTGTTGCATATTTTTCCAGGCGCTCTTCCGGTCTTATCTCATTCAATATAGATGCATTGGTACGTTTTTTAGTCCATGAAATCCTTGATATTCTACACCATACCCACATTTCCAACGTGTCTATTCGTTTTCTATACGCGGTTGTTCAGGTTTCGCATCCATCCTGAAATGCCAGAAAGACTAAGCTTTTCACCAAATTAATTTTTGTTGCGTGGGTAATGTGGTTTTTTCCACATCCTCGATAGCTGGGTCATAGATGTCTTTCCCAAGTGAATGCGTCGTCTGATCTCGAGCTCACTACTTCCATTGTTGGTTAATAAAGATCCCAGGTAAACAAATCTGTCGACGACCTCGTCATTATTTAAATGCTGGGGCTTAGGAATGTGTTCTTGTTCACGGTTAACGATCAATATTTTTGTTTTTGTGATGCTAATATCTAACCCGTATTGTGCACTTACTCTCTGGAGCAATTCGATGAGCGCTAAGAGTTCTTTTTCTGCTTTAGCTATCAATATTGTGACATCGGTAAAGCGCAAATTCGACATTTTTTTCATCGCCCATAGTCACACCATTCCTCCAAGACAATTATCATTACATACTCACTGCATAAGTTGTATAACAATGAAGACAAAATGCAACACTTTTTGGATAGGAGTGGTATATTACAAAAAAAAACAGAACTTGTAAATATCTAACCATGTTCTTTAATTCAAGTAATTAACCTTTCGATTATATTTAGACTTTTGAAATAAAATACAGTATAACAGTTTCAATTTATTCAGATCACTCTGACACGTGTTTCGGTCTCGCGACCATTTTCGAAGTGGTTTACAAGTTCTAAAAGATACTACATTTGGATAGTTAATTGGTACTAAATTTACATTAAGAGGTAATAAAATTAAGTTCATTACAGGTAGTCTATCTTAACACGGCGTTTAATAAGGGGGTATTTCCAAATTCTATTTGGGTGATCGTGATTATTTTTAATGGTTTTTTTAATGCTAAGAATTTCTAAATAATCTATATGTTTTCCTTTTTGAGTACTGTTTAGCAACTTCATACTCTCGTTATTAAAAAGGTGTTTATTGTCTATGCAGTATTCAGCAAAGCCTTTTATTTTTTGTTTATTTAAAATAGAGTGCCTGTATTCTTTAAATCTTTGTTCTAAGCTCCGTCCTGTTTGTCCCACATAGACAGCGTCACGGTCATCATAATTAAGTTCATATATTTTGCATGTTTAAATTTTACTTTCGAATATATTCCGTCATCGTTTATCTATACTATAAAATGTAATTATTTAAACCGATTTTTCTGCACGTAAAAAATTTTCACCTCGCCAAAATTACAGAATAACTAAGTTTCCAAAAATCCATATCTTACTTTTAAAGTAGCAAATTTATTCCAAGAAAATAATTCTTTTTTCGTGTTGCTGATTAAGTCTATTTCTGCACTCTACTTTTTATATCCAAAATCTTTTATCGCTTGACAGCAACAATCAATTTATTTAGATTAAGAATAAATTTTTTTTCTTGTTGTGATAGTCTGATTACATTGTTATCTAGATTATTTTTTAACATTTTTGAAGCCAATTTAACGTGTTTTATTTTATTTTTCTTCTCTTAATTTTAATTCATGTGTTGTTTAACATTTGTGTTTATATTATTTATAATCTTTGTATCATATTACAGACATTAAATATAAACATACAGTCAAGTTAAAACGTGTCCGCGATAATTCATTTTTGGTAAATGTGATTCTAGCGATTCAACAAAAAATCGGGAGAGGGAATCTTTGCCTACGACACATTTTATTAAAAGTATCAGTTCATTCCGATCTTTCGTCGAAATCACGTAAAATCCAAAATGAGTTATTTGTTTGCGGGTTGGTTCGAGTCTGTCTTTCATTGTTCTCATCCAAAGGTAAGATTACACATTCCGCGGCCGCTAAATATATTAAAAAGTTGGTGTCGTGTGTGAAGAAGTTGGTAAATCGTTTTAACGAGACGAAAAATGTCGACGACTTGCCAAAATGTGACTCGGTAGGCAAAGTCACTCCGAAAGTCAAAAGACGAATCGTGTCTTTGTTTTCACAGGACCCGAAATTGACGTGTGTCCTATGAGACCATTCGACGACATCTCCGTGCTCATGATGTCAAATTCCTAAGCACGTTGAAGAAACCTTTGCTGGGCGAAAATCACGTCGCTATACGGTTCACTTAGGCCCACGATAAGATACTAGAATGACCCTTACAATCGCCAGACGCCAACCCTATTGAAAACGTTTGGTCCCTTGTAAAGAGAAAGTTCAGAGGAAAGACAATGGAGACTTTGACTCGGTTGCCTCGCGAGATGCGAAAAATTCGCAGAGTAGGCAGGAAATCTCGTCGAGAGACGATTGTTGAAGCAGGATTCGATTTGAGAACTTACTAAGGTAATTGCGCCGTTGTTAGCACACCAAAGAATACATTGATGGCAAACAATTTTCTCAAAACAAATTTTTTTCAAGAATATGATCGGTCACGTCCTTACTTCATAGATTGTATAAATTGATCAGAAATTTTTTTTAAGGACTTATAGTACTCTCTATACATTGGTTAATTTTCATAATTTCTCTTAAGGATTTGCAGCGTAAACGGATGAGATTTTGTATTGTATTTACTCACTTATCAAAGCATATTTGTCTCTGAACTAAATTAATATTGCGAACTTGCTTTATCTTACAGAATATGTGTCACCAATCCCAATCTTTGGAAGGTATTTGGACATAATTCACCTTGCTGACAGAGCGTATTGGGGAATGGTTGGGTTAGAGTGAAAGATATGATAGGGTGTTTGATGAAGGTGAAAATATGATGTGAGCTCCTTTCGGATAGTGGGAGTGAGAAAGAATCAAGGCTCGCCTAGTTAGATTCGTGCCTGAAGTAAACTTAACCCTCGCCGGGATCGTAGAGATGTGCCCACCCGCTACCTTGGACAAAAAAATACTACTAGCAAAGGAGAACCAAACAGCAGAAATTTCTCGAAGAGTAGGTCTTGGTTGGGCACCTTTTTATTTTCAAATCACGAGATATCGCTGTAAATCTCAGAAGGAAAACATAAGAGTCGTATGTACTTCCAGTTCTCCCGTACAGTCTTAAAAAGATGTCGCTAACACGTAAGTCTATGAACAGACTTCGAGTAGCGCAGCATGCAATGGAGAGAGTTATGCTTGGAGTGAGAAAGAATCTCAAGGGAGGAAATTCGGAGAAGAACACGACTGGCGGATGCTCTGGAAAGAGTGGCTTAACTATAATGGAGATGGGCTGGCCTCGTAGCAAGAAAAAACAAGGACAGATGGGCCTACAAACTTACAGTATGACGCCCAAGTTAAAGTAAAAAGAGTGTGGGAAGACCTCAAAGAAGGTGGCGAAACGACATCCAGAATATCGCAAGAAAAAATTGGAGCAGAACGGCTCTGGAAAGAGAAAGAGGGAAATATTTGAGAGAGGCCTACATCCAGGTTTGGATGGGAACAGACTGTAAAGAAGAAAAATCACAGTCTTAATATTGTAATTGTAATTCACGTGTAAAAACCGTGCACAAATTTACGACACAATCTTTAATTAAATAAGTTATTTACTCAACACCAATAAAGCTTCATTAACAATTCTTTTTTAATTAGGATTTTTTTTGTATCATGCTCAAGTCAACGTTAATGAATATCTATTATATTGGTGAAAGACTTTGTCTAATATACTTATCTGTTAATAATAAATGCCTATATTGTGATATCTTAAATCATGCAATTTTATATTAGTTTAAAGATCTCATCTATTCGCTACCTCACATTTTAGATGTTGAAATTATTATTTAAATTCTAAATCAACATATCCGTTCTCCACACTATATGCTCGTATATGTAAAGCTGCGTTGCATTACTTATATCAAAATTCTCTCGCAGACATCAAAACTTTCCAAGTTTTTCCTTAAAATGGTGAAAAATCAACATAAATATGTTATAAATGCGAAATTAAACTGCACCTCGCTTCCAAGGTAAGAATGTAAATTTTAGAATTTAAAATCAATAGTCGATTAGGAGCTTCAGTCAGAATGTTTATTGAAATTTGACTGCAGACTTCGAAGCATTGTAGCAAACTAAATACACATTAACCTTTGATTGTATATATTGAACTAGCTGGCCAATTTCTCAGGTAGCGTATGATTCAAAACCAATGATTTCGTACCTACTATAGATAAATACTTCTCTATATAGTATACGATAACAAGGTAGAGTCAGAATTATACGTTATACGGAAACCAAGATTAATGGAATAATTCTCTATTTTTATTTTGTATTTTTAACTCTGGCAGCAGGAAGTTTTACATCTTAATAAAAACCTGGAAGAGATTCTTTCTTGGAGTGATAGTTTCGAAACAGAACTTAACACTACAAAATCCATGCAATAGTTTTTTGTCTGAAAATATCTAAATAATTGTGTTTTTCACATTTTATCGCGTATATTAAGCTAGACACCAAGAAGGCTTCTGGCGCTGACGGAATACCTGCCATAGTTCTCAAAAACTGTGCAAGGGAACTAACACCAGTTTTCTGTAGACTTTTTAACCTATCCTACAGAAAGGGAATATTTCCGTCCTGCTGGAAATGTGCCACGGTTCAGCCGATACCTAAAAGAGGTAAGAAGACCTTGCCAAATAACTACCGACCAGTTGCACTGCTTTCAATAATATCGAAAGTCATGGAAAAGGTTATCAATGAGCATCTTCTAAAATATCTTGAACGATTCAATATTATTAGCGATCACCAATATGGTTTTCGTAAACATAGATCAACAGGAGATCTTCTGACTTATGTAATACATGTTTGGAACAACGCAATTGAACACTTTGGAGAATCTCGAGCGGTTGCTCTTGACATATCCAAGGCATTCGACCGTGTTTGGCACGATGGACTGTTGGCTAAGTTGCGCTCTTATGGTATGGCTGAAAGGTTCTGTTTGTGGCTCTCATGTTTCCTCAGAGAGCATTCTTTACAAGTAGCGGTCGACGGATTTCTTTCTAACACCCTCACTATCAACGCCGGTGTGCCCCAGGGCTCCATACTGTCTCCTACTCTCTTTCTCATTTACATTAACGATCTGCTGGAAAAGACCGGGAATCCAATCTATAGCTTTGCAGATGACAGTACGCTTGTCTCTTCATTCGCCTTGAATGCTCGGACATCGGCTGCTCAGGCGAATATCCGCAGACAGCAGGAGGTCGTTCAACTTAACAAAGACCTGGAAGAAATTCTATCTTGGGGTGACAGTAACCAAGTGGAATTTAACGCTACAAAAACCCAAGCGGCAGTTTTTTCTAAAAAAGTTAACGTTGCTGAACCCGACATAGTTATGTCGGGGCACTCCATTCCCCTAGCATCGTCGCTCAATTTGTTGGGCGTTAGTTTGGGAGCAAATATGTCTTGGCATGAACATGTTGCAGGCATAGCAAGGAGAGCTTCTCAAAAATTGGGAATATTATTTAGAACCAGAAAGCTTTACACCCCACAGCAACTGTTAATTCTTTACAAAGCCCAAATTCGACCAACTATGGAATACTGCTCCCACGTTTGGGGCTCCGCTCCCAAGCATACACTGCATTTGTTGGATTCTGTTCAGAGAAGAGCGGTCCGTCTGGTTGGGGACCCGGAATTGACCGGCGGCCTTGATTCGCTGGAACATCGAAGAACGGTTGGCGACTTGAGTCTGTTCTACAAGTATTTTCATGGAAAGTGTTCGAAGGATGTAGCCCGCTTAATTCCTCCCAAAGCGGTGCATGTTAGAAATACACGTCGCGCTGGTGCTTCGCATCCGTATGAGGTTCAGCTTGTTACTCCGCGTACGACGCTTTTCAAGCAATCTTTTATATGGAGAACGTCATCCCTTTGGAATAATTTGCCCAGCGCTGTGTTTCCCACCGAGTACAGCGATTCAAGAACAACGTGAATCGCTTTTTTTTTTTTTTTTCCGCACTCGTGCCGCTCCTGGAGCGTTTTAGGGACTTCCCTGCAGCACGTGTGCTAGACCAAGAAAAAAAAAAATATTTTTTAATCTTCAGCCAACTGTAATCTCCTTTAAACGGCAAAATAAAAAAGGGGGGTTCTTATTAAAAAATAACCAGTCAAGTGCAAGTTGGACTAGCGCAGTTAGTGTTTTGCACGTTGATTACTTTCAAAATAATTTTTTTGTTACGGAGGTACTCATAAAACACACTCCAAATGAGTTATCAACAAAGTTTTTTTTTTCGTTCTTTACTGAAAACTGATGACCTTGAAATTTTTGTTTTTGTTTATATACCAGATAATTTATTAAAGGTAATGGATGATATTTTTTGTTCAATCTATACTCTATGGAAAATATTCCGGAATTTTTTCAAAATTTTTTGAACAGTACTTTTCGAGATAAAGCGATTTTTCGCTACTTTTTAAAAATAATACAAAGAAAAGTGTACACAAGTATTATATTATATATATATTTGAACTCGTGTTTGTACAAGCTTTCATTTGACACCCCACTCGATGACCTGGTATTTTTTTTTTCACTTTCGATTTCACCCCCCAAAACTAACCCCTTAAGTCAAAATTTAACTCTCAAAACTACACGGCTCTGATGAGGCCATGGATTCCTGTATTATTACCAAATTTCAACTTTCTATGTCAAATAGTTTCGGAGAAAATCGGGTGTGACAAACAGACAGACGAACAGACACCGGAGCGATCTTATAAGTTTTCCGTCTGGAACACTAAAAAGTAAATTTTAAAAATCGTCTTAAAAATATTATTTAACACAGGTTTCAATTTGTTTATTATTGTGTTCAAAAGATCCTTCGAATTTCCTCGATGCCTAAATTCCATGTCTCAGTTTCTTGTAGTTTGAGGGTACCAACTTTATAATTTTTAGGATGTTTTATCCATCTTCTGTATATGACGCTACACCTAAGCTAATTTTTTAAATATCTATCATCTCTCATTTATTTTAATAGATGGTCATTTTGAATTTTGTTTTTTCGAGATGTTCCCAGTGATCGTCTAAACCAGAGGTTCCCAAACTTTTTTTTCTCGTATACCACTTTCAAAATTTTACTGGTTTCGGTGGACCCCCTGCTGCTACATTTCTACCATATTTCCAAAACTCGTCAAAAAATGTGAAGAATGGATCTAACGATGGAAATTTGCGTCGTGGCTGAGTTCCAACCCTAAATTCGGAGTGGTAAAAATAAAAAGAAAAATAATATATTTCTTGTGTTCTATTTATTAAAATAATATGATTACAGACTTAATAGAATTAAAAATTAAACATTAATAACGTACCGTAACTTCAACAATGCAAATCAACAATTAAAAAAAATGGTCATAATCTTAATGCGAGGGATGTACTTGATGAATTGACAGCAGATTATCAATATTTGGCTTCACTTTTGTAAGGAATAACCGCAAATCTCCCCGTTCTGTGATGTTCAATCTGCTCCTTTTTTTTATTAATAGGTTTGTAACGACACTAAAACTTTTTTCGACAAGGTATGACGAGGGAAACGCTATCAAAAGTTTTCTCGCAATTTCCCACAGCCCAGGATATTTTTCGGGTATTTCTGCCTGCAGCCAAAATGTTTGATAGCCTTTTTTAAATTTCACCTTCAGCTCCTCATTGGTGCTAAGCTCGAGTAGCTCCTCTTGTAATACTACATTCGCCACTTCCGTTTCATCAAATAGATTTATGATCCATGGTGGTATTTCCATCGTCAGAATATCTTCAAATCTATTTTTGAAGTCATCATGCAGCGCATTTAAATGTTGAACGCATGAATATCCTCATCAAGACATTCTGCCTGTGACAAGTTTGGAAACTGGGAGAATTCGCGCCGACTAATATTTTGCTTCATAAATTTCAATTTTCCAAGAAAAGCCGAAATTACACCCTTTGTTTCTATTAAATTTAGACTGTCCCTTTGTAACTGCAAGTTAATGTCATTAAATTTTTTGAACAAATCTGTCAAATACGCGATGTCTGCTTTCAGTTTGCTTAAGTTTTCTTTTAAATCTGGATCTTTACTTTCCAGAAACTCTAAAACTGATTCAAAAAGTGAGTAAAATCTTGTTAAACATGCACCTTTCGACAACCAGCGTACTTCAGTATGTAATCGTTGGAAGTCTTCATCATTTTCGTCGCACAATTGAGCAAATAAACGGTATTCAACGCATTGCTTCTTATTTCGTTAACTGCTTTAATCACAAATTGAAGCGATTGATGCAATCTATCACTCAAATTTTTCGCTATCAGGTGTTGTCGGTGGATGACACAATGAATTGCAGTTACTCCTGGTATAATTCTTTTAAGATGGCTTATAAACCACAATATCGCCCAAAGATGGCAGGAGCTCCATCTGCTGCCACCAAAATAATGTTTATAAATGGAATCGATTTTTCCTTAAAAAAATCACTCATGACGTTAAATATTGATTCGTCTTTAGTGTCCGTCTCCAAAGTTTTTGCGAATAGCAGCTCTTCATGGATTTCTTCGTCCATAACAAATCGAACATATGCCAATAATAATGCTTCATTACCAGGTAAAGTTGACTCGTCCAGTTGAATAGAAAAATGAGTTGTTTGCAGATAATTACACAAGAAGCTTTCAATATCAGAGCTCATTTCATCAATACGTCTTTGTACAGTGTTTTTACTCAAAGGAATTCTTTTGAGTACGTCAAATAGAGGTTTGTGCAGAACAGTTTTTAAAACCTCTTCAACAGCGTGTAAAATTAACTGTTCTCCGATGGCGTGCGGTTTGCCAGATTTCGCTATAAGCAATGAGATATTGTAAGATGCCCGCAAGCTATCATCGTTACTTTGAGACGTTGAAGCGAACATACTGTGCACGGTGGGTCTCTTTTCATATTTCTCCTTCAATGTTGGAAAATATTTTAAATCTTTAGATGATCTTCGAGCTTCGATGGTTTCATAGAGTCATTGCTCAAAACTTTGTTGCATAAAAGGCGTATGGGCAATCGTTTGTCTGCCTTTGATGGAAGAAAACCAAATTTCAAATAATCAACACTGTACTGTCGACATTTCTTCTTAGATTCAGCCATGTTTCGTATCAGTTACCTACCTGTAAAGAAAAAAATGTTTGTTTTAGTAATCATAAGGCGACTTTAACAGGATATGGCTATTTTAACAGAATAAAATAGGATTAATTAATTATTGCAATGAAAAAACCAAAATGCCTGCGGCAAAACTGATTTTAATTATTAAAAGCAGTTAACTGCTAAGACCCATATAGAGGTTTTCACAAAACGGCTGAACCTATTTTAATGTAATATAAAATATTTTTTGATTAATTATATTTTGATACATTTCTGTAAATTCGGGAGAAAATACTTTTAAAGAATATTTTGACATCAAAACTCCGCGATTTTAATGATTTATTTATTACTTTGATGTACGTTACGAGTGGTACATAAAGACACGTACAATTTATGAAAATATTTTTAGTCATTTAGCATTAGCAACTACGAGGGCACTGAAATATGTCCAAACATGCAGGTCAGTCATATATCTCTCCTTTAGTGAATCACCACAGTCGGGTAAATAAATAATTTTATAATAAAAAGTATTAAAAGTTCAATCTTTCTCGGCTTTCTGTTCTTTCACAGAAGTATCGAATAATGGCCCTATTCAGTATTTAATTTTTATTACGTACCTACTACAGGCAAACATAACAAATATAATATTATTACAATATAAAAAAAAAGTATGAATAACAAATAAGCAGGTACTTACTTTTTCCGGCACTGGCAAACACTGACATCGATTCACTCACACTTTTCTTTTTAAAATTCCGGAAACAAATGAGTAACGTTTGTCCTTGGCATTCGTATTTATATTGGTGAAGAATCAAACAAGTTCATGCAAGATTGCAAGCACAGCACAAGTCGTATTTCGTCCCTTTGCACGTCTGAACGGGTTGCGTTGCGGGCGGGCAGGCGGCGCTTTGCAAGTCTCGACGCGCGTTGTACTGAATATCGAATATGCAAGTTTTTACAAGTAACAGTAGCTGACCTTCTTAAAATACACTACTCAAAAAAATTAAGGGAGGTTTTAAAACAAGGAAATTAATGCTAAATAAACAGGCTATTTGATCCATATGCCGGCCTAACTGAAAAAATTTTTTCAAGCCCGTGGTCCAAAAAAAAAAAAGCAAAATATTTGCAATATTATTTTTTCGCGCTATCTGTTAGGATTGCATAAGAACCGTAGCTCCTAAAAAATTTTAGCCATAAAATCTGAAAATTATAATCTTAAAGCTTCAAAATGCTTTTTTTTTAAGTCTCAATACGACTGTTTTTCACCGAAATACAGCCTGTCAATAATTTGGAATTTTTTTTTGCTCCCTTAATTTTTTTGAGTAGTGTATTATCTGCCTACATTGATAGGTAAAGCCAAGCCAACATTTTTGTTCTTTACTATCGAAACCAGATAAATTTTCGTGGACCCCCACTTACAAATTGTGAACCCCCATTTTTTTTTTCACGCCAACGTAGACCCCCGTCGAGTCTCCCGTGGACCCATAGGGGTCCACCTGAACCACTTTGGGAATCACTGGTCTAAACAAATCCATTTTCGTCGACTCTAGTTTTCCTCATGTATTTTTCTTTATTTTCCAAGGGTCTGTACCATAAATTAAACTACTTTTAATAAGGGTGTCATAGGTATTTTAATGTGGTTTCTTGCAAATTTCATTGTTTAAGGGTATTTCATTTAGAGAGCTAATTAGTTTGTTTGCGTGAGGTATTTTTAGTTAATCTCCCTGTGATCTATGATTGTCGTATCGGAGTCTACCCCTACATAGGCTCAATTTCAACAAGTTGTTTGTTTCTAATTAGGTATTTCAGGATCTTACCTCTATGAATAGGTTTTTTTATTATGTATCGTATTCCAAAATTAGAATTTCCACATCAAAATTCGGTATATTTGAATTTTATCCAAGGTTACAGTGGTATATTCTGTTTTAGTTGTCACTCACCACCTGTTCTTTAACACTGATAAGCAACTTTTAACGTGTAAAATATACTACGAATTTTAATAACTACTTAGTCTGCTGCTTACAGTGAATTTTTAAAGAAGACATGACACGTGATGATAAAAATTGTGAATTAAGTTAAATCGCATATCGGTCCGTGATAAAGTACCGTTTAGAAGATGATTCATCTAACGCCATTGGTAACTATGGATGAAACTCAGACCCATCATTATGATCTATAGACAAGGGAACAATCGAAGAAGTAGGAACGTGCTGGCTCACCATGCTCCAAAAAGTTTCGCTTTAAGAAATCAGCAGGAGAAGTTCTTGTTCCCATTTTTCTGAAGTAAGAATGGCATAATTCCTATAGATTACTCGAAACACGATTAAACAGTGATTGGAGAACATTATTCTTCATTATTAACTAAACCTCGCCAAAAAATTGTGGAAAACTATCTAAAGGGAGGTGTTTTTGTAAAACAATGCGCTGGCTCGAAATTTTTGTTCATTTTATACAAAAAACGGACATATTATACTCTATCCGTTTGCAAGGCGAAGTAATAAATCATGTAAAATTATGCAAATTAGTAATAAAAGTGACCTAGTGGGTAATAAACCAAAGGCGGGTTGTTTTACCTGATGGGGTTAATTTGGATTATAAACCGTATCGAGGGTATACTCTCAGTTTATTTTCTCAGGAAACACGTAATACATCAGTTCAGAACAATAAAGATGTCTTCCCCAAAATGTCAAAAAATAACGGCTTTAAGCTTAAATGAAAAGATCCTAATTAGGAATATGATATATTACATCAAAAGTGATGAAAACCTTAATTTAAGTGCCGACCATAATGTTCAAAAGTTTCCTAATGATCAGAGTTGGAAAAACAACTATCTATCGAATTTTAAAGAAAGAAAGGGCAGGAGGAGTTACTGTGCCAAAGCTAAAACCAGACAAAATAAACTTGGAGCTGACAAAAGATGTAAAAAATTCCCTGTGAAGAATCATTCATGGATTTAATTCTATAGGCTGTTAAAAGTAACCCAAGATGGGCAGGACCAAGTTTTGGGACGTTTTAAAATCAATCAATTTTCTTTGGGAAAAATTTCAAAGAAAATCCTTGTTAATTGAAAGGGGAGAAATCGTACGCTGGAGAAGAGATTATCTGAGAAAAATTACACATTCTCAAGGAAAAACATATATATTATTCAGACGAAACTTGGATAAATGAGGGTACACTGTAAATAAATTTTGGCAGGACAAAAACGTTTTGAGTTCAAGACAAGCCTTATGGAAGGTTGGTCAACCGGTCTCCGTCCACCATCTGGAAAAGGACGCCGAAGAACACATACAAGGAGTATCCACGGTTTCGTTATTGGCGGTCTGCTTACGTTCGAATCGAAAAAAAAACAGGAGATTACCACGAAGATATGAATTCTGATGTGTTTGAAGAATGGTTTACGCAGATGATAGATTTGGTTCCCCGAAGCTCAATAATTTTCATGGATAATGCAAGTTACCATTCCAAAAAAGTTGAACGTGTTCCCACGATAGGATAGCTTAAACGTGATATACAGTCTTGGTTAACTGAGCGAAATACGATGACAATGTTAAATGCGAGTTAATACAATTGGTCAAACATAAAGTTTTAATAAACAAAGATAAGTACAATAAGTACGTTATCGACGAAGTTGACAAAACTCGGGATATAACTCTTCTTCACTTGTCAACATACCACTGTGAGCTTAATCCTATAGAGCTTATTTGGGCTCAAGTAAAAAAGCGAAGTGGCTAGAAACAATATGACCTACAAATTAACAGACCTTAAAAATCTATTTGCAAAAGCAATATGTAATGTCACTCCAGAAAACTGGCAAAAATGTGTTGAACACGTAATTAAAGAAGATAAAATGTGGTCACTAGATTCATCAATGGACCAAATTGTAGAACCACTAGTTATACCATTAGGTACAGATGACACTATGTCAGATTTTAGTTCGGATATATCTGACACGTCGGATTTAGAAGGTGTTTAAGATTAACATAGCACTAGGGCTAGATATAATAATTTTATTTTGTCATTAAATTTGCGTTATAGTTTAAGGTGTTATTTTATAAATGATAAACTTTTAATTGTTACCCTCAGTGTTAAATGGGCATGTCCCATGGATAAATAAATAAATAAATATTAATAAAAATAAAAAACCAGTCAACATACAGTTATTGGGTCCTCCTTGTGTGACATTTGTATTTGTTTTCTTTTAGATTTTAGGCTTTAAATAATGTTTTGTAAAGGCACATACAGGAGCATGCACCTAGGTCCGTTTATATTTTAAAACTTGTTTATATGTAATTAGTTTCCTATTTATTTGTAAATTTATATATTTTGATAAATAGATTTGATTTGACCAGAGCTATCATATTGTTTTGTATGCATATATTATGCAGGTAGGTAATCATCTGGCATTGATGGGCGCCGTTCTGTCATCTTATTATAATTCCTCAATTTTGTTTAATACTAGTTTTACTCTTGTAATATTATTGTAATATCTGTAATATCGTATCGCACTCGTGCCGCTCCTCCGCACTCGTGCCGCTCCTGGAGCGCTTTAGGGACTTCCCTGCAGCACGTCTGCTAGACCAATAAAAAAAAAAAAAAAATTTGTAACATATTTTTTTTAATATAACCAACCTTTATTATAACTATACTTAATATAATAGAAATCAGTCGATACGCCACTGCTCGGTCATTCTCGGATTTTCAAGGCAAAAATAAATGCCATAATTCTATTGTAATTTTCCATAAATGTTAGTCCAAACTAATACTACTACCGGTACAAATAATCTTGTTATAACTTTTTTGCGTAAAATGTACTATGCGGTACCGAGACTCGTACTATCGCGTGAAGTTAATTTTGCATAATTTTATGTGATTTATTACTTTGCCATGCAAACGGATAGAGTATAGGCTTTAAACTGATTGTTTATTCCCCTATTCTTCTGAGTTAGCCCTCTGAGACTATCACCTATTGCCAAAACTGAAAACAAACATTGAACGAACATTGACTTTATTAAATGAAGGTGTAATGAATGTTGCCGAAGTCTGGTTTGAATTACGCCCTGGGCAAATCCCAGAAAATCTGAAATTTAAATAAAAAAAATTCCAGTTTAGAAATCGGTATTCGCTTTTTTCCTGTACAATATACGTATATTTTTTGTGACCCTCATAGATAAATTTTTAAAGCGGAAAAACCACCACACAAATATAAACTAGATTATTTGATATTCAAAATAGGACACTCGAAACGGCGCGAAAGCAATCGTATTTGAGTTAAAAAATGACGGTGTCGATGCGATGTCGTCCTTTTTTGGGTTTCATTTAGATTACTTATAACTTATATGGAAAATATATTTCGGAATGAATTTGCTTGAAAATAGAAATGAAAAAACTTATCAGAAAAGAGATAAAAATGCGTATGAAGAAAATCCACTGCTTTTATTGGGGAAAGGCTTTTATAGTACAATAGGGCACCTAAATGACACTCAACCGTTCTTCAGGCTTTTGACGACCACTTATAGACTAAAATCTATGCTAATCAAAGAATAAGAATTTCAGTGTTCTAATCTGACTTGAATTTAGATTCCTAAAAATTGTAAATCGTAGGTTAAACGTCAGAAAATTACTCCACATTGACCCAGTAGAAAATCGAGGACCACAATTTGGTGCGAAAAAGCAGATACATAATGAAAGACTGTTTTAGCCAATTTCCACTAATTTATTGATAATCGTGATGACGCGTTTCGCTGTCTATGCAGCTTCTTCAGATCTACATTTTACACTGTGTACACAGAAGCTGCATCGACAGCGAAACGCGTCATCACTGTTATAAATAAATTAGTGGAAATTGACTAAAAACAGGCTTTTATTATATATTTATAAAGAATTTCCTTCAAGTAGAAGCTACAACCATCCGAAATTTGAAAAAGCAGATAATTTGAGAGCTATGAGAAATATTCTGATGTAGAACTGTTGTTATTTACATCGTTTGAACTTCATTTGGACAATTTTAATTGTTTTATCCATTTTTTATATTTGTTGTATTTTAATTATATTATTATTCTGATATATATTTCAAATTTTGTATAAATTACGAGTCGAAAAATATGAGGTTGACTCAATTTAAATTTTAATATAGAAGAAATTTAGTGAACAGCACATCTGTACTAAATTCTGTTTCAACATTGATACACTAAAAATGTTACAAAAGTCATATGATGAGCGTGCTTTATCGGAGTTAACAACAAATGAGTGATATTCGCGTTTTATAAATGGTCGTGAATCAGTAAAAGATTATCCAAAACCTGGAAAACCATCAACATAAAAACTGATGAAATATTTACAAAATAATTTATGAGAAAATAATTGGTGGCTTCAAAAAATACAATATTCTTTCCAATGGTTTTCGTTCGGGACGTTCTGTATAGACTGCATCTACTAATTTTTATGAATGCGTTTATGAGCAGGTTAGTCAAGAAAATTATGTAGTAACCATGCTGTTTGACCTCACTAAGACTTTCGACTTAGTGAACAAAAAGATCCTAATGGAAAAACTGGGAAGTTTGAGTGTTAGAGGAAAAGTAAAAATATGTGTACGATCTTTTAGGACTAACCGTTCACTTCTTATGAAGTGTAAGGGAAAAAAGTCAATAAAATATAGATTAGGTTTGGGAGTTCCTCAGAGCTCTATTTTGGTGCCTCCTTTATTCCTCGCACACATCAATCATTTATGAAATTATATTGGGGATTGTGGCATTACGATGTATGCGAACAACACATCCATAACAGTATCTTCTGTTCCTCTCAGGGAGTCAATAAAAAAGTGAACCTAGCCATGGACATGATAACCTCCTGTATCAATAATCGCCTGACATCCTCGAGGCATGTTGTCGACGAGATTCTCTCCATACTACGACAATGATCTCCAAATTTTTTTCGAATCTCGCGAGACAACTAAGTCAAAGTCATCAGAGTCTTTCCTCTGAGCTTTCTCTTTACAAACATTTTCAATAGGGTTGGCATCCGGCGATTGTGAGGACCACTCTAGAATCTTATCGTGGGGCCAAGCGACCCTCTTCGCAACGTGATTTTCGCCCAGCAAAGGTTTCTTCAACGTGCTTCCAAATTTGACATGAGCACGAAGATGTCTTCGAATGGTTTCATGGAACACATTCAAATACGATTTTTTAATTTTGCCGCCCCTTGACGCAGCGTCAATTTCGAGTCCCATGAAAATAAAGACACGATTCGTTTTTCGACTTTCGGAGTGATTTTACCTACCGAGCCACATTTTGGCAAGTCGTCAACTTTATAAACGACACCAATTTTTAATATATTTAGCTGCCGCGGAATGTGTCATTTTAGGCCCCTTTGGATAGAAACAAAGAAAGACTGCCTCAAACCGACACGCAAGCAAGTGACTCATTTTGATTTTACGTGATTTCGACGAAAGTTCGGAATAGACTGATACTTTTACTAAAATGCATCGTAGACAAAGGCTCCCTCTACCAATTTTTTGTTGAATCTACAAAAAATGAATTAACATTGACAAGTTCCTACTTAACAGATTGTACCTTCAATTGAAAAGAGTGCTTGATATAAATGCTTTACTAAATATTTACTATGCATTAGCATAAACCCACTTTTCAAAAAGTATTATGCTTTTGGGAAAGTGTAGTGAAGCGTCTAGAATTTTTATATTTTGAAAAAAAAAGTGTGTCTTATGGCTGATTTTTAATCTGTGTGCGTGTGAATCATGCAAAAGTGTTTCCGTCAATTTTTAATTTTTAACCGTATCGTCTATTTATATTTATAATTTTCTAATATACATTAAATCAAACATTAGCAACTATACCGTTTTAACCGTAAACCCAGGAACGGGAAGTTTTTAATGATTCCCATACAAAGAACTACCATTTTCGAACACTCATTGGAGTATAATGCAGTAATATTATATATAAGTTACCTATAGGTACCAAAAGCTTCAGCGTAAACTAATTTAAGACCAAAATAAAATGCCTTTTTGTAAGAAATTCTATTCCATTAATGAATTCATAAAATAACTGAAAATACTGTCACAAATATGTAGGGAAGGGAAGGGAGGAATAGGGAAAAAGGCAGAATTCGGAAGTAAATGTGGTTGATCCTTGATCTTAACTTTGTACTGTGCAGTTTAAAGGACATTTTTTGGTTTGTTCTTTCTGTCTATTTACAATTCTTTATTTTTTTCTTTTATGCTACTGTTGTTTTATTATATTTAATTTTAATTATAAACTTAAATTTTGGGATAATTTATTGACAAGAGGAGAAAGAACTTTTTGTATAACTCGTTTTTAGTGTTCCGTCCGGAACACTTATAAGATCACTTCGGTGTCTGTCTGTCTGTCTGTCTGTCTGTCTGTCTGTCTGTCTGTCTGTCACACCCGATTTTCTCCGAAACTATTTGACATAGAAAGGTGAAATTTGGTAATAATATAGGAATTCATGGCCTCATCAGAGCCATGTAGTTTTGAAAATTAAATTTTGACTTAAGGGGTTAGTTTTGGGGGGTGAAGTCGGAAGTGAAAAAAAATTTTTTTACTAGGTCATCGAGTGTGGTGTCAAATGAAAGCTTGGGAAAACACGAGTAAAAAATATATATATAATATTATACTTGCGCGCACTTTTCTTTGTATTATTTTTAAAAATTCGCGAAAAATCGCTGTCCCGGGCCTTATCTCGAAAAGTACTTATCAAAAAATTTCGAAAAAATTCTGGAATATTCTCCACGGGGTGTAGATTGAACGAAAATTATCACGAGTGCATTACCTTTAATAATTTATATGGTATATAAAAAAAAACAAAAATTTCAAGGTCATCAGATTTCAGTAAAGATTGGAAACAAACTTTGTTGAAAACTCATTTGGGGTGTGTTTTGTGAAGTCACTGATCATTTTATACCACCGTAACATAAATTTTGAAAGGGGTTCGTTTTGAGGGGTGAAATCGGAAGTGAAAAAATTTTTTTTTACTAGGTCATCGAGTGTGGTGTCAAATGAAAGCTTGTGAAAACACGAGTAAAAAATATATATATAATGTAATACTTGCGCACACTTTTCTTCGTATTACTTTTAAAAAATCGCTGTCCCCTACCTTATCTCGAAAAGTACTGATCAAAAAATTTTGAAAAAATTCTGGAATATTCTTCACGGGGTATAGATTGAACGAAAATTATCACGAGTGCATTACCCTTAAAAATTTATTTGGTATATAAAAAAAAAAAAACAAAATTTCAAGGTCACCAGTTTTCAGTAAAGATTGGAAACAAACTCTGTTGAAAACTCATGTGGGGTGTGTTTTGTGAAGTCACCCTAACAAAAATTTTTATTTTAAAAACAATCAACTTACGGAACACTAATTGTGCAAGTTCAACTTGCACTTGACCGGTTTTTGTTTTTTGTTGTAGTTTATGTATTTATTTATTATTTATTTTATTTATAGTTTTACTTTAATATTATTTTTTACTGTTTGACATTGGGTATGTCAATTACATAATTTTTTGTAAATTGTTGTAACGAGTGGCAGAATAAAAAGTCTGAAGTTTTGAAGTTTTGAAAAAAAAATTGATTATTTAGAAGACAGAAAAGACTTCAATATATTTTGATCCCGTCAGAGCATTCTACTTCAAGATTTAGCGTAGCGTAACGTATTGTTGCTAGCCTTGTTTTAACAGAGCTTAATTTTTTACAAAAAGTCAACGTGTTAAATTTTTTAAAGAAATGAGTTCCAACCATTATTCGGATTCAACATTCACTCAAAGCATAATTATTAGTGACAAAAAGTAGGTATATAAGTATGGCATACAAACAAGACATCAATCTAAAATAAAACACGTCGATTTCTATAAAAAAGGAAGTTATTTTCATCGATGACAATAGTGTTGTTCGTCACAAACTTCTTCGGTACATCAAGCAGTCAATAATGCGTTTTATCTTGTTGTTACGAGATGTTTAATTGCAGCAGTGCTTTTGAAAAGACCAAATTTACGAAAAAAAAAATCAGTTCATAGGTTATAATGCATTAATTCGCCGACAATTTTTGGCTAAAAATAGCACTAATATATTCACCAAATTCACCTGGTATGGCTGAGTGTCACTTTTTCCCGTTCAGGAGACACAGAAAACCACTGGGAGGAAGGCATTTTGATAGCACTGAGACCATAACAAAAAAATCGAAGGAGATCCTTATGACTTTACCAAAGATTAAGTATTAAAATGCATTTGAGAGTTGGACAAATTGATAACACATGTACATTGCATCAGATAGAGACTGTTTGAAGGCGATAATATTCCAATTCATAATAATCCTGGTACTTTTAGTTCTATTAATTGGCCGGATATTGTTGATCTACTTACTTAAAGATTTCCTTTGCAACCGTAGGGAAAACATATAATAGCCATTCTAGTTTGACCCGCTTTAAACACGAAAATCATGATTTCTCAAGATTAAAGCATGATGAAGATAAGAGAACATTTGGTTTTCTTCTGGTTTATCGGTTCTTGTGCCTATTAATCCTAAACTAATCGTTAACTGACTACGCCACGACAGTTTTAAAAGCGTTCTTGAAATCTTCGGACCAAGAAATTAATGAAATATGCATGCGGGTTTTACAAATTTATATTTTCCTACCCTAGCAATTAACAATTTAAGGAAGTGTAAGGGTTTAGCTCTTAGGTTCTGTTCAAAATAAATTGCTTGATGCTCATTATGAATTTAAGCTTCACTTTAAGTCGTTGAAAGGATATTTGGCATACCACGTGTGTAATTTAAAATATTTAAGTTTAAGTAAATTGAGCAAAGTTTTATAATTTAACCTTTAATGTGGTAGTTAATGGAAATTTATTTTTAGATTAACACTATACTAGGATATTAGTAAAGGTATTTATCCATTACTTTTCTTGCCAATATCGGATGTAAAATAAAGGCTGAATTTTACTATTTTTCATACTATACACCAAATATCCTTCCCGTTGTGTTCTGTTTTCTTAAAACTTTTAAGCTTTTATTCTACTCTAAAACGCTTTTAATTTCCTCTGCATTTTCTTTTGTCTTTTCTAATTTCCCTCGTAATGTAATAACAGACAAAAGAGATATTTTACAGATCATCGAATTATTTTGTCACCAATTAAATACCTTACCAGATAGAAGAATAGAAATCGACATACCAAAAGTCCTGAATCAGGAGTCGGAAGATATCCCAGACAACACAGAAGAAGAAATCACATTAACCTTGAAGGACAAGAAAAATAACAAAGCTCCGGGTGAAGACAATATTGTAGTAGAGGCAAGGAGAACAACAAATTATCAAATCTCTTAAAATGTTATTCAATAAATGCCTCCTGGAAGGAATAACTCCATCGCAATGGAATAATGCAACTATCGTCATCATACATAAAAAAGGAGAGCCTTCAGACCTTACAAACTATCGACCCATTAGCGTTCTGAGCCATATATACAAGTTATTCAAGAAGATACTTACCAAGCGTCTAACAAATAAATTCGAATTATATAAAAAAAAACAACACTATGTTTTAATTTCCAATATATTTAAAGTCACTTGACAATTGTTTCACCATGGCTTCTTTAGAAGTAAATAAGAAAGAAAAATATTTGGTAGTAATCCTGGTTATATAGTGCTAAAAAAACTATCCTTAATTATCTAAGATTATGCTAATCATTTTATTATATTATTTACAGACAGAATTATTTTAAGAATGCAAATCTGTGGTACTATTTCAGAGAACTAATAAAGATTAAGCAAGGGTGAATGGTTTAAGTCTACCTGTTCGTTTAATAATTGATTGGAATTTTTCCGTTTGTTAATTTCAAGACATTCAAGCAAATTTAATTTTTTAGATTTATTTTCTACTTGTAGGATTTTTAACGTATCATTAAAATTATGGGATTCGTTTATTATATGGGTTGCGTAATGTGAATTGTTCTTATTTTTTAAATAACTATGTTTATGTTCTTTAATGCAAGTTTCAAAAGATCTACCAGTTTGTCCAACGTAGGTTTTAGTACAAAATCCTTTAAACAAGCAATCTCTCTAATTTATCCCACAATTAATGACAAAAAAGGAAAATTTAGTACACTCATATACACAGGGAAAATAACTAGAACAATTTCCAAACATTTAATAAAAAAGAACAATAAAATAGCATTCAAAACCAGTAATTCCTTAGGGAGTATAATTTTGAATAACAAAACCAAATCTAAGAAATCCTTAAAATCAGGAGTTTACCTATTAAATTGTGGATCTTGTTCTAAAACCTACGTTGGACAAACTGGTAGATCTTTTGAAACTCGCATTAAAGAACATAAACATAGTTATTTAAAAAATAAGAATAATTCACATTACGCAACCCATATAATAAACAAATTCCATAATTTTAATGATACGTTAAAAATCTAAAAAATTAAATTTGCTTGATTGTCTTGAAATTAACAAACGGAAAAACTCCAATCAATTATTAAACGAACAGGTAGACTTAAACCATTCACCCTTACTTAATCTTTATTAGTTCTCGGAAATAGTACCACAGATTTGCATTCTTAAAATAATTCTGTCTGTAAATGATATAATAAAATGATTAGCATAATCTTAGATAATTAAGGATAGTTTTAAGCACTATATAACCAGGATTGCTACCAAATATTTTTCTTTCTTATTTACTTCTGAAGAAGCCATTGTATGGTGAAACAGTGTTGTTTATTATATAATTTTATTATGAATTTCCAACAAGTATCGGCTAACACAATCAAAGAAATAAATTCGAGTTTTTCCTTTCAAAAGAACAGACAGGTTTCCGCTCGGGGTATAGAACACACGACCATCTGCTTACAGTTAAAATTCTCATTGAAAAATGTATATAATATAATATAATAAGCCTCTTGTGCTCATATTTGTGGACTTCGAAAATGCTTTTGTTTCTGTAAATCAGCAGAGACTTTTTGAAGCTCTTGCTGAGTGTCGTCGATCGATATTCCAATGTAATCAAATACGTATATGAAAGTGCCACTGCTCATGTTAAAACATAAACTAACCAATCCACCAACAAATTTCGAATCGAAAGAGGAGTGCGACAGGGTGATACGCTCTCTCCCAAGCTTTTCGTACCACTTCTAGAAAGTATTCTACAATCAATAAACTGTGAAAGAATGGGACTTAACAGATCTGGCTCCATCTGACTTCCGTCTATTCTCAAACCTCAAGAAAAGCATTTTTCAACAAATGATTAGGTGATAGCATCCGTAAAAGGTTATTTTGAAGGTCTTCCGAAAAACCACTTCAGAGATAGGGTAAATAAATTGGAAAATAGCTGGAAAAAATGTATTTACCTTAAGAGAGGTTTTACTGAAGAACAAATGTACTTCGACTCATTAATTCATCTTGTTTCATTTCTGCTTTCAAAACTTATTGACTGACCAGTATTTCTATTGCAAATATTATAGTACTATTTTATTTTAGATTTATGGTCCAACAGATCGACAGACAGACACACCGACGCAAATGGGAAAATATTTTTTTCGTGATCTAAGAACCCTAAAACATAAAGAAAACCAAAAATCTCGAAGGGTATTTTTTCACGAATACAATACTTCCCTTTAGGAAGGGAAGTAAAAACAATAATTTACCTATTATGTCAGAGGTAAGTCAGTTTCGGCCAAGTTAACTGTGTGTATTTCTAGAACTCTATAATCAACTTTACATTTTTTTAGGTTACTCTGTAATCAGCCATCAATCCCTTCTACCTACTATTTCTGTTAAAATTGGAAATAATGAAAAAGCACACTGAACTAGAAGTGTATTATGATACATATCCTTCTAACCCTCTATCCCGTTTCTTTCACCTCATATATGGTTTACTACTAATAATGATCCCCATCCCTTTCACACAATTCCCCTATTAAAATTGAAAGTAATGTCTCAGTTTCTCAGACTTTAAAACTGGGTAAGACCTAAAACACTATATATAAGAAACAACCCTTCATACTTTCTACCCTATCCCTTTAACACCTTCCATATTTTACTTTAAACAATAAAAATTTCAAAGTATTGTTTAAATATTACGCCCCTTTCAGCCTCTTTCTGGGTTAAAATTAAAAACAATGAAGAAACAACTTAATTTTTGGATTTCTCGGCTCCAAAAATCCTGAAAAGGACATATAACATGATATATACTAAACAATAACTCTAATCTGTTCCCTTACACCTTCCATCTCTTATACGTTTTACTATGAATATCAATAAAGAAAATATATATTATTTTAACAAAGAAACAGAAAATGTTACCATGTTACTATTGAAACATATAAAATTTATGCACTCCCATCCCTTTCACCCCGTGACCTGACATGATATTTCCTCTCATTAGATAATATCTATGCACCAAGTATGACTGATACCTCATTTTGTTCGAGAGTTATCGTGCCAACAAACCGAGAGACAGACTGACGGAAATGGCTATGGTTTTCGTGATCTGGGAACTCTAAAACGTAAGAAAAAGTAAAAAATTTTCGAAATGCAATTTTTTCACGAATACCTGTGGAAAGGAAAGGAAAAAGTGGCAAGTTTCCTCCACAAAAACCAAAAAAAAAACAGACAAATGCAATTAGTGTTCCGTATATTGATTGCTTCTAAAATAAAAATTTTTTTTACGGAGGCAAATGAGTTTTCAACACAGTTTTTTTTTCCGATCTTTTTACTGAAAACTGATGACCTTGAATTTTTTATGTTGAGAATGTGGAATCTTTGGCACAATGAACTTAGTATATATCACCACTACATCAAACACTTTATTTTTGTGCTCGACGCTCGTTCCGCTAACCATGTTACCTTCATCAGGAACGATTGATTGACACGAATTTTTTTTTTTTTTTTTTGTATACTAGATAAATTATTAAAGGTGCGATAATTTTCATTCAATCTACACCATGTGGAGGAAATTGCAGAATTTTTTCCAAATTTTTTGATCAATACTTTTCGAGATAAGGGGGGATAGCGATTTTTAGTAATTTTTTAAAAATAATACAAGGAAAAGTGTGCGCAAGTATTACATTATATATTTTTGAATTCGTGTTTTTACAAGCTTTCATTTGGCACCCCACTAGAGGACCTAGTAAAAATTTTTTTTCACTTCCGATTTCACCTTCTTAAGTCAAAATTTAACGTTCAACTACACGGCTCTAATGAGGCCATCAATTCCTATATTAGTGCCAAATTTCAACTTTCTATGTGAAATAGTTTCGGAGAAAATAGGATGTGACAGACGTACAGACAGACACCGAAGTGATCTAATAAGTGTTTCGTACGGAACACTAATAGCTATTTCGTTGCAATAACTTCTGTAGCGAATAACTATAAAATTTTAAATGTCTCAAACGCAACCTTAGGAAAATCTCTAATTGTTCAATTATATTGTCGTTGTATAGTAATGTTCTATTTGCTGAAATAAATACGATTAATCAAAATATTTCAATAACTGTTGATTTAATTTGCTATTTTACGTAGCTTTATAATTGAAACAATAAAGCGATTAAAGGATGCCGAAGAGACGGAAATTGTTTCAAAGTTTTTTAACGAAATACAATTTATCAGCAAAGCGATTGTCCCAATCTGATATTAAAAGCTTTTGTAAAAGCCATTATTTAATCCAAAAATTAATTAAAATATAGCGGGATTACGAATCCATTCTTCTTAATTCCTTTATGATAAACAGCCTTAGGAAATGTTAGGGTGTAACCCTTATTTTTGATAAACCAAGTTGTGTATATAAAGATTTTGCCAGACTGCGTTTGAAAGAAGTTCTTTATGAAGGTATTTAGGCGAGTTATATATACAAAATAGATAAAAAATCGACCAAACACTTGCTTCACAATATAGTTCCGTGATTATCGAATTATAAAAAATAGTTCTAGATAGCTCCCACTTTCGCCAGCTGAGTCACAAATTCCATTTCATCAATGATCTTTTTACGTTGTCAAAACTGTATCTAAAATGAGATCCTTCCAAATTTTTCAATAAAATTAACAAATTTCCCAATCAATATTACTGAGTTAAAATAACCGGCTAAGTGCAAGGCGGACTTTAGCAATTACTGTTCCGTACAATGATTGCTTTGAAAAGATTACATACACCTAGAATTTTCAAAAATTCGATGTTATTTACGGATTTTTTATTCTCTTTACTTCTAAGACTTATTTAAAAAAAAAAAATTAAGAAAATTTCCATTCCATTAGAAAGATATAGCATTAAATGTGACCTGGCGGCAGGTTGGTACCGCTACCTGTCTCAATGTACTGTCTGGAATATTACTCAATCAATTTTTGATAATTTTTAACTTCTTTTTTTTAAATCTTAATAAATACTTTTTCTACAAAATATCGAGAGATTAATTTTTCTAATAGATAATTTTTTATATACAATTATACATAAATTTTTGGGTAGAAAACTGCACACTGAAGTTTGAATCACCGAAAATTTTTTATTTTTGAAAAAAACCCTCTCGACAATTTTTAACTACTACATTATCTTAGTTTTGCAGATTGGATTATTATTTGTGAAGTTACACTGCTGACAAGGAGACGCCATAGCCTTTATCATTATATATATATATATATATATATATATATATATATATATATATATATATATATATATAAGGGTGATTCATTTAGAGGTACTTTTTGTGATGGGGATTTAATTGCAGATTGCGCATGCGTCGTGTCAACTGAAGTGGCATTCCTGTTCAGTAGTGTTTGACAATTCATAATGGAAAGACTTAGCCCGGCACAGCGTCTACAAATTGTTCAACTTTATTACGAAAATGGGCGTCCTACGAGGAATGTATATCGGGCGCTTAGAGCAACTTATGGTCTACATAATCGGCCTACCGAACGCACAATTCGCTCTACCATCAATAAGTTTGAGACCCAATTTTCATTATTGGATAATGCTCGACCGAATAGACCACATCCAGCACGTAGTGAAGAAAATATAGTGGCGGTAGCGGAGAGTGTACGCGAAGACCGTGAAGTGTCGATTCGTCGCCGTTCTCAACAGCTTGGCCTGTCATATTCAACAACTTGGCGTATTTTACGTAAGGATCTTTCTTTAAAAGCATACAAAATTCAACTAGTGCAACAACTGGAGCCGACCGACCTTCCGAATCGTTTCCGTTTTAGTCGTTGAGCTCTTGACAAGCTTGCAGAAGATCCACTGTTTTCGAGAAAAATTTTGTTCACCGATGAGTCCCATTTTTGGCTTAATGGGTTCGTGAATAAACAAAATGCCCGTATTTGGGGTGATGAACAACCTGAAGAGGTTCAAGAGCTGCCATTAAATCCAGAAAAAACAACTGTTTGGTGTGGTTTATGGGCCGGTGGAATAATCGGTCCATATTTCTTCAAAACAGAGGCCGGCCGGAATGTCACTGTGAATGGTGACCGTTATCGCGCCATGATAACAGACTATTTGATGCCAGAAATTGAAGCCTGTGGTCTCGACGAAATTTGGTTCCAACAAGATGGCGCCACTTGCCATACAGCCCGTGAAACCATGGCTTTACTGCGAGAGCAATTCGGCGAACAGATCATTTCACGCTTTGGACCAGTGAATTGGCCGGCTAGATCATGTGACATCACACCTCTTGACTTTTTCCTTTGGGGCTATGTAAAGTCCAAAATCTACATGGATAAGCCAACTACAATTGAGGCATTGGAGGCCAATATTACTCGAGTCATTGGCCAAATACCACTCGAAATACTCACACGCGTCATTGAAAATTGGAACTTCAGAATGGACGTTGTTAACCGTAGTCGCGGACAACATTTGAAAGAAATTATCTTTAAGAAATAATTGTAAAGAATGGTTCTTTTATATGATAATAAAGATTATAAAATAAAATTGTTTTTATTTATTTTTTTTTATTTAAAAAAAAAGTACCTCTAAATGAATAACCTTTTATATATATATATATATATATATATATATATATATATATATATATATATATATATATATATATATATATATATTATATATATATATATATATATATATATATATATATATATATATATATATATATATATATATATAATACATTAAAATTCCGGCTTTCAATCCGTTCGTCTAACAATGAATTTGCAAGACGTTTCGACAAAATCTCATTTGGCATTTTCAAGTGCTCTTGCTGCTGCTACTCGATACTTTAATGTTGCTGCTGCGCCGCAGTGAGCTTCGAGCGGCAGCAGCAGCAAAATCACAATATCGAGTAGCAGCAGCAGCAAGAGCACTTGAAAATGAGATTTTGACGAAACGTCGTACAAATTCATTGTTAGACGAACGGATTGAAACCCGGAATTTTAATGTGTTACATTCTACCATCCGTGAAAACCTCTATTGTAACATATATATATATATATATATATATATATATATATATATATATATATATATATATATATATATATATATAATCTCTTAAGTGAAAATTTAACTTTTAAAACTAAACGGCTCTGATGAGGCCATCAGTTCCTATATTAGTGCCAAATTTCAACTTCCTATGTCAAATAGGTTGTGACATTTGTAGACTTTAAAAAGGCGTTTGATACGGTGGAGCTGTCAGGTATTCTAAGAGCATTACAAGAGTGAAAAAATCGATCATCGGAACTGTAACATAATAAAAAAATATATATGCCAACGCCATAACAGCTGTAAATCTACACTTTACAACCAACAAGATAAAAATAAAATGAGGAGTTAGTTATTGTAGCACCTTATTACCAAAACTATTTATTACAGTTCTCGAGCAGGCCCTTAAAATGTTTTCATGGCAACAGAAAGGTATACTGATTCATGGAGAGGGAATAAGTCACCTACGTTTTGCAGATGATATCGTCATCATGTCAGAAAATTTGGGAGAAGCCAAATACTTGATTTTGGAGTTAAATGATATATCACGGAAAATTGGACTAATAAGCAGTAGATATCCCAATTCCCCTGAAAAGGAAATAAAACCTTTTATTTAACTGATGAAAAAACATAGGAAAAATGTTGTTTTTAAAAGATTTATTTGATAATCCAATAGTGAAACTTAAATTTATACTTTTTACAGTAGAATTACCATAATTCCGATTATTGCAATTTATATTAGCATTTATGTAATTCACTCGTGACACAGGACCACCCATTATGAAATCTGAGATAGAGAAAGTCATTCTGTCCCTTAAAAATAATCAAGCCTCAGGTCCTGAAAACATCCACGGTGAAGTACTAAAACTAATATGTGAAGTGTCATAGCAAAGAAATCGCTCCCACAATTAGAAAGCGAAGGCTCGAATATCTTGGCAATATCATGAAACATAATAAATATCGTCTATTGCAGCTGGTAATACAGGGAAACATAGATGGCAAACGAGATCTAGGGAGAAGAGGATATTCTTGGCTATATAACTTAAGACAATGGTTCGGACTTAGGTCTGTTCAACTGTTCCGAAGCGCCATCAACAGAGTCAGGATTTCCATGTTAACAGCCAACGACTGAAATGGATAGGGCACTTGAACAAGAAGAACAAGTTAGAGCTATAACGCATAGTCCGTCAGACGACTGTCACCTCACTGACTGTTTCATTCTTTGATTGGTTGTGAAGAACTGACCTAGTGAAGACTGCAAATGTGTGTTTGTAGACGTTTATACATAATAAAACTACTATATTCTCTCATGAAATGAAATTATGGCTGTCAACTGTATTCTCTTGTCGCGTACACTCATCGAGGTCAATATAGTTATAATTTACATTTTTAAATAAATTTTAAAACTAATGTCTGTTGCCATGAAAATTAAAAAAAAAAGGTAGTATATTAAAAGTTAAAATATCCTGTTAATTTCATTATGTATGAGATGAAACTGGTGAACTTTCTAAAATTCGTTATTGTCGTAATTTATACCTATAAAACAGAATGTCTGAAATTAAGGGCCTATTAAAACTTTCAAAATATGTGGAAAATCGCTTGTTTAAACTTTCGAACGGATCTTATGGCATACTTTTTTAAAATAAATTATTAATTTTGGAAAAAATTTATCTCTATCAGTTATTTTATATCGTCACAGCTCGAAAATAATGAAACCATAACTCTTTACATACATGAGCTGGGTGAATGATAATATGACTCATCTTGAATATATATATATATATATATATATATATATATATATATATATATATATATATATATATATATATATATATATAATTAAAGAAAAATATACAAAGTAAGGGTTACTTTTCTTGGAAAAGCAATGGCACAAAAGTTGTAGTATCAGGCCTAGCTCTCCTTTGTTTGTGGAAACACTTAAAACGGCACCAACCACAGGCAAAAGCGAGGCCCCAAAACCACTAATACTGTAAACCTGCGGTATTATCATGTCCTTTCTTTGATTTTTACTGCTTCTGCTTTCATGCATTGTCTGTCAGCTCACCAAATTTATAAATATGTTTGAAAATGCATTTTTAAGCAGTGATTATTATAATGGCGTTCCGGTTCTTTATTTATTGATTAAGTATAATATTTTGGTTAGGACTAAAAATATTAAAATATAGAAGCATTCTTCTGGCTACCAGGTATCAAAATAAATAACCAAAAAAACCAGATTTTGAGGTATATTATATACTACCGATTCATTTTGTTTCTTCCTCACGATTCCATCTGATACGATTCGAGCAAACTTTGAATATGGCTTTTTAAACAGTATATTTTCCAGAAGCTTATGATATATCAAGGTAAAGACTAAAGTAAACTTTTCCTCCCTACGATTTCACGATGATGTCTATAAAGTTAGTCCATTCTGATTAATACTTTTAATGAACGGTTCATTATATTCCAATAAGTTGTTATAAGTTTTAACTGTAATAAATATGTCCTCGTACTTTTATGCATTATGTACTGTTCTGTTAAAAATTGTTTTTGATGTTCCAGAATAGTTTTCTATAAAATTCACTGATTACTTAACAACTGCCACAAGAATTACAAATACAGCTTATTATACCTTACGAGTCTACAACTATGAATTTTTGGTATATTTCTTATTATTCACTTAATATTGGTTGATATGCACATTTGTGCTATGAGTTTATATCATTTAATTAATCTGAACTAACACAGTTAAAAAAACCAACTGCCGATAAAATAACATTGAAAAAGTATTTAACTATATTTTTATTATTTAGTGCAAAGCCATTAATATTTGAAATGTTATTATGAGTTTAAATTGTGATAACAAAAGTACAACGCAATTTTTTATTACGAACTACAATTCGCTCCAGGAAACTTATACTTATCTTACACGTATTTTGTTGTCTACAGAACTTTATCTGCTCTAGACTTAAAACAGGATTAAAATTTTACAATTCTATTTGTAATATAGGTTAAATGCTGATTTTAACGGGAGACCTAGTTCTTCGCACAATTATATGGAATCGAAATGAAAATGGCACTTGCCGTGCCACAGTAGTATTTGCATAGTATGACTGTAAAAGTATACGATTACTACAATTCCAGAATTTTAGGGTAATACCCAATACAATTTGAGATTGGTGAGTATGCATACTTATGCTATCGGAGTAGACCGGATTAGTAAAGTTTTTCCGTAGGACAATAGTATATATTTTGCCTATTTTATTTAATAATTGGGTATTATGGCCTGTCCCAAAATATGAGATCCTGATTTTTGCCGTTTTAAGTGGGCAATATAAAAATTCTGACATTTTGTTTATGATAGGTTGCAGAGATGGACTTAAGAATTTTATTTATTAATGCAAATAAATAAAATTATAAGTGTTTTTGGAGATGTTTATTTATAGATGCATGTAAAAACAAATGGATAAGAAGTAAAAATATACAATTTAAATGAATGAAGTTTAAAAGAGGGGACATACTGTGTAAATAAAAATATATTTTAACTTAAACCTAATTCGGTTTCACTATTACTGTCATCAGCTGAGGTAATTATTAGTGGTTTTATATTATTTACATAAGTATACAAATCTTCAACTTTAACAACGTGCTGAATGAAATTCTTCCAGCTTTCACAAGGTATATCATTTATAACTTTTTTACTAATTCAACTACTGACACGCTTAAAGTAGGAGAAACATTTTGTGCCTTTATTTTTGATTTAACTTGGTGGCAAATATGTTCAATTGGATTAAACACACAATAATACGGAGGAAGCCGCAAAACAGTGTGTCCCATTTTCTCAGCCATACTATCACAAACATATTTCTTTTTCAATTTATAGTCTTTCAAAACTTCCAAAAGATCACTTTTTATAACTAAAGTCAAAATAAATGTTATTTTCTAACATATATTCCTGTATTTCCGATTTGGTGTTGGCTGCATTAGAAACCTTATTTAGTAGGCGACTATGGTAACTTGCATTTTCCATAACTATAACACTCTGTTCGGGAACATTTGGTAAGAGGGAATTTTGAAACCAATTTTCAAAAAGTTCTGCGGTAGGGTCTTCGTGATAGTCTAAACTAGAATCTTTTATGTTTTTTTCATAATAATAGACAATTTAAAACCCAGCCCTTTTCAGATCAAGCATGCAAAATGGTTATTCGTTTACCTTTATTTGAAGGTGCGTTAGTCTGACATTTTGTATTGCTGTCAACCCACCCTTTTTGCACAGTGTCATGGGTATCGAACCATGTTTCAACAAGGTGAATTAGTAGCCAATTCTCTGATCGATACTTCTTAATTTCTTGTAAATAAGTACGTCGCAAGATTCGTAATCTTTGCGACGCCATGACTACTTGCCTTTTGTTGATTTGTCGGAACGTGAATCCCATTCTTAAGAGAATTCTGTGAAGGGTTGATCGGCCACGATATATATTGGTCCCATCCCGCACCAGTCTTAATTTTATTTTGTCTAGTGTCGGCGAACTGCTCTTCATACATAGAATATATTTTTCTCCTAATGACGTCTTTTTCACAAACATCTACATGATGCATTTGAAAATCTTTCCGTTTTTTCCTGTTCCTGAGTGGTGGTTTTCCTACAATACCCCTAATCGTAGAAATTGGGGGTTTTGTTAGTTCACTGGTTTCTTGCAAAACACTTTTTTCTTTTTACCAAACTGCCATAAACATTTTTCACTATTTGTTTAGCGTCAAGTAAAAAATGTTTTCTCTTGCGATAGCCACTATTGCAATGTTCCCACGGACGCCACATAATTAAAATAGAACCATTACGTCGTAAGTTGTAAGTAAAACTAAAAATAAAAATAATAAAAAGTACCTTTCAAATCATAATGGGGACCTGTGGTTATTAGGCCTATATTATCAAATACTTAAAGGGCTCCAAACCGGGTTGTCAGGTAGTAAATATATAAATGAAAATAGATCCAATATGATTGCAGGTGCAAGTGAGGGCGTAATAGGGTCGCTCCATTGAAAAAACAAAAAGGCAGGATCTTCTATCTTGGGATTTACTATACATATTTTTACTTTAATTTTTTCTTTGGTATAAATGGTTGTTTGTAGTGATAATTTCAATATGATAGTTCGTGATTATTGCCGTTATAGGTATTCTAATAAGACATTTTGTAGGTGTTTGAAATTTATGTGTGTCAGTAAATTTGTCATATCTGAAAAGTGACTTAAAAGTAAAAGTCGAAGGAATATTCATGATTACTTTTAAAGAAGTGTCGAGAAAAAAATATGTAGAAAGAACATTTCCTTTGATATTATATACAGCAATTGCACATTTACATAATATCGCTACATATACATAATAACACTTTATTTATATCTGAATATGGAATTTCTCTATTCCATATGGTGCATATGCATGAATTTACATTTTAATTATATTATTTAAAATGAAACAACATATTCAGCATTTTTTTAAAAAAAACATCCCATTACAAGAAGAAATGCGGAGTAAGATAGCATGAGCCCAAAACTATTTATAGCAGCATTAGAAGAAGTTTTCAAAAAACTCGAACGGGAAAAAAAGGGGATCAGTATAAATAGACAAAAGTTAAATCATCTGCGTAATGCTGATGCTGTAGTGCTAATATCAGATAATTTTGATGACATACAGGACATGATCACTGAACTACAAAACAGGGGGTAGGACTACTGCTGAATAGAGATAAGATAAGGGCTATGACAAACGACGGCAGTCCGCGAGGCTTGAGAATAGAGGCAGAATAGTTGAATACGTAGAGGAATACATCTACCTAAGGCAAATAATAAAATGTGAAAAAGCAAATCAACCGGCAGAAGTACAGAGAAGAATCATACTGGCATGGGCAGCATTTGGTAAATAAAGGAAAATGCTAACCAACAAAATAATTCCTCTGAAACTAAGAAAGATGGTATTCGATTATACCGGTTCTCACCTACGCAGCCTAGACATGGTCATTGACTAAGAAGATGATGGATCAACTGAGTAAAACACAGAAGGCAATGGAACTTTTTTTTTTTTTTTATTGGTCTGGCACACGTGCTGCAGGAAAGTCCCTAAAGCGCTCCAGGAGCGGCACGAGTGCGGAAAAAAAAGCGATTCACGTTGTTCTTGAATTGCTGTAAATTGTACTCGGTGGGAAACAGCGCTGGGCAAATTATTCCAAAGGGATGACGTTCTCCATATAAAAGATTGCTTGAAAAGCGTTGTACGCGGAGTAACAAGCTGAACCTCATACGGATGCGAAGCACCAGCGCGACGTGTATTTCTTACATGCACCGCTTTGGGAGGAATTAAGCGGGCTACATCCTTCGAACACTTTCCATGAAAATACTTGTAGAACAGACTCAAGTCGCCAACCGTTCTTCGATGTTCCAGCGAATCAAGGCCGCCGGTCAATTCCGGGTCCCCAATCAGACGGACCGCTCTTCTCTGAACAGAATCCAACAAATGCAGTGTATGTTTGGGAGCGGAGCCCCAAACGTGGGAGCAGTATTCCATAGTTGGTCGAATTTGGGCTTTGTAAAGAATTAACAGTTGTTGTGGGGTGTAAAGCTTTCTGGTTCTAAATAATATTCCCAACTTTTGAGAAGCTCTCCTTGCTATGCCTGCAACATGTTCATGCCAAGACATATTTGCTCCCAAACTAACGCCCAACAAATTGAGCGACGATGCTAGGGGAATGGAGTGCCCCGACATAACTATGTCGGGTTCAGCAACGTTAAATTTTTAGAAAAAACTGCCGCTTGGGTTTTTGTAGCGTTAAATTCCACTTGGTTACTGTCACCCCAAGATAGAATTTCTTCCAGGTCTTTGTTAAGTTGAACGACCTCCTGCTGTCTGCGGATATTCGCCTGGGCAGCCGATGTCCGAGCGTTCAAGGTGAATGAAGAGACAAGCGTACTGTCATCTGCAAAGCTATAGATTGGATTCCCGGTCTTTTCCAGCAGATCGTTAATGTAAATGAGAAAGAGAGTAGGAGACAGTATGGAGCCCTGGGGCACACCATCGTTGATAGTGAGGGTGTTAGAAAGAAATCCGTCGACCGCCACTCGTAAAGAACGCTCTCTGAGGAAACATGAGAGCCACAAACAGAACCTTTCAGACATACCATAAGAGCGCAACTTAGCCAACAGTCCATCGTGCCAAACACGGTCGAATGCCTTGGATATGTCAAGAGCAACCGCTCGGGATTCTCCAGAGTGTTCAATTGCGTTGTTCCAAACATGTGTTACATAAGTCAGAAGATCTCCTGTTGATCTATGTTTACGAAAACCATATTGGTGATCGCTAATAATATTGAATCGTTCAAGATATTTTAGAAGATGCTCATTGATAACCTTTTCCATGACTTTCGATATTATTGAAAGCAGTGCAACTGGTCGGTAGTTATTTGGCAAGGTCTTCTTGCCTTTTTTAGGTATCGCTGAACCGTGGCACATTTCCAGCAGGACGGAAATATTCCCTTTCTGTAGGATAGGTTAAAAAGTCTACAGAAAACTGGTGTTAGTTCCCTTGCACAGTTTTTGAGAACTATGGCAGGTATTTCGTCAGCGCCAGAAGCCTTCTTGGAGTCTAGCTTCATTAAAATACGCTTTATGATGCACTGTCTGAAGACAACATCGGGCATCCTTGACTGCAATATGGGAATAGTAGGTGGTGTTTTTGCTTGGAAATCGACAGTAGAATGTGAAGCAAAGAGTTCAGCAAACAAGTTCGCTTTCTCAACAGGTGTGGTTGCAATGGAATTATCTGGCCGTGTGAGTGGTGGTATGGTGGATTTGGTAAAATTTTGACTAACTGCCTTAGCGACTGCCCAAAAGGACCTGGAATTGTGTGGGACAAGCGAGAAGTTTGTTTTTAATTCGTTGATTGTATGCCTCCTTGGTTTCGTCGATAATTCACTTGCATCTGTTCCGGGCATGAACAAAGATGTTTCGCTTTACGGTGTTAGGATTTTCACGCCATTGTCGGTAGGCAATATGTTTAGAAGCAACAGCTTCTTTGCATTTTCGGTCGAACCAAGGCTTGCCGTTGGAGGAGCATTTCTTCGAAAAAGGGATGTAAGCTTCCATACCAGCCAAAATAACATCGGAGACCTCCCTGGCGCAGTCAGATGGGTTATCGGATCGAAAACAAACGTCCATCCAAGGGAAAGTTCGAAAGTATTCCATGAGATCTTCCATTTAGCAGATTTGTAGTGCCAAATCTTGCGCGGCCTAGGCGCCTCTCTGTCACTGATTGGCAGGATACTCGATGTCGAAAGCAGTTTATGGTCGGAAGAACCTAACGGCGGATTTACGGTGACCGTGTAAATCTCCGGATTGGTGGTTAAAAACAGATCAAGAAGACTGGCGAACTCCCCGTCTCGATCAGGGATCCGTGTTGGTTCGTCAATAAGCTGAGTTAAGCCACAACTGATTGAGAATGATTCAGCTTCACGACCTTGTTCGTCGGTAGTATTTGAATATTTGAGCCAGTTGATATTGTGGACATTAAAGTCGCCCAGGATGGCAATTTCGGCACTTGGATAGTTACTTTGTAAATGATCGATGGTGTCTGCAAGAGAAGCGAAAAGTGTTCGAAAATTGGTATCACTTGGTGGTCGATACAGGATACAGATAAACCTTGTGGTTTGTTGAGTCGTTATTTTTAACCACATAACATCAAAGTTTGGGGGCTCCAGAGCTTCTTCTCGTTGACAAGAGAGGTCGCTTCTGACAAAAAGACAGATTCCAAAGTTACGCCTAAATCGGGAATAGACGCCAGATGAATATAAAATTACAAGACAGAACCAGACACGAAAGTATAAGACAAAAGTGATAGACGTCAGAAAACAGGTAGCAAGTTTGAAATGGGGATGGGCAGGTCTCACAACGAGATAACAAGATGAGAGATGGAATAAAAGAATACAAGAATGGAGGCCATGATTGGGACAAAGATCCAGAGGAGGGTCCCAAACAAGATGGAAAGATGACCTGAAAAGAACGGCTGGTTTAGGATGGATCAGAAAGACTCAGAATCGAGAGGGATGGAAAAATGAAGGATAGGCCTATATCCGACACTGGATGGAAGAAGACTTATTAGACAAATAGATAGATTACAAGATTTCACACATACATGTCATAATTCGTAATATTTATTAACAATTTTAATATCTGCATAATATTTAATAATAATAATTTTAATATCTGCATAATATCGCTTACAATAAAAAATAAACGGTACCTACCAATGCTTATGAAATTGAGCTAACATTAAACCGGTTAAAAAATAAGACAGGGGGTGTAGATAATATACACACGCGGGTCATTAAGAAATAAGCAGTTATATTGCAGAGGCACTTGCACATATAATAAACATGTGTCTTGAGAGAGGGAAATGTCCCAATCACTTCAAAATATCATAAATAGTACCGATCCACAAAAAAGGCTCAAGGAGAGAAGCAACAAACTCTAGACCTACCTCCTTAATATTAAATTTTGTTAAAATATTTGAAAAAATAGTCCACGATAGACTCAACACAGACGGTATGGGTTCAAAAAAGGTGTTGGTACAAAAGATGCTTTAGCATTGGTATCTGACTTTTCGTATAGTAATCTAGATAAGAGCAAACCAAACATAGCTGTTTTTTTAGACCTGGCCAAGGCTTTTGATACAGTAAACCATAAGATATTATTACTAAAACTAGAGTACTATGGTATAAGGGGTGTTACGCATAAGCTTGTCAAAAATTATCTTGTCGACACAACACAATCTGTAAAAATAGGAAATAATAAAAGTAGTTTTAGACACGTGAAAATAGGAGTACCACAAGGAACAATTTTAGGGCCTTTACTTTTCCTCATTTACATGAATGATTTCTTTAAGACTCTGCCAGTGGATAGAATAGTCTCGTATGCTGATGACACTATTATTTTATGTACTGAGGAGAACTGGACAAAAACAGTCATACAAGCAAATGCAAAGTTAAATTGTGGTTGAATACAAATCATTTCTTTGAATGTTGCAAAAACAGTATGTAATACATTTGCCAATTACATTCATTCAATTCCACCTGAGGTACTCTTAACAATAAATACTCAAGAATTGAAGACAGTTAATGACACTAAATCACAGGTCATCATTTGATCTAAAAAAAAAACACTCGGAGTGGTATGGTCCTTATGAGGTTTTTAGGGTCGCTGATTACGATGAGCCGGTTGGTTAACCTTCATCACATCAGATTCAAGGTCATTTGAAGGTCAAATAGAGAAAAAAACCGTAGGAAAAATCTGAAAAAATTCATGCGTATATTCTTGAGGTCCCTGAGTCCGAATCCGTAGTTTGTTTGACCTTACGCCTTTTCCCAGAGGTCATTTGAAGGTCAAATAGAGAAAAAACCGTAGGAAAAATCTGAACAATTTCATGCGTATGTTTTTGAGATCCCTGAGTCCGAATCCGTAGTTTGTTTGACCTTACGCCTTTTCCCAGAGGTCATTTGAAGGTCATTTGAAGGTCAAATAGAGAAAAAATCGTGGAAAAAATCTGAAAAAATTCATCTGTTATTTTTTCAGATCATTCAGTTCAAATCCTGCATGATTTTATGCTCAAAAGATATACGGTGGTCATTTTAAGTATCTTTGTATATATATTTGGAGTTTTACTTTGACAATAAAATGCTTTTTCATTCCTCGCGAAATTATTTATTCTCTTCTTTTTTATAAATTTAGCTCAGTCTCGCTTTAAACTCCAGTATTAAGGTGGAGTTGCACCCAGGGCACCTCCACGTGGTGACGGTGGGCAACGGAGTTGTCTCACTATCCGGCGAAGTCCCTGGGTTACGGCGTTTATGCCGTCATGGCAACTACTCCTAAAAAAAATTACGAGACAGAGTCCCGGAAATCCAGAATCGGCGGCTGGTCAGTGTGGGAAAACGGGCCCGCAGGCGTCGTCATCATGCGACCGTAGCTCTACATTGGTGGGAAACTTGGCCTCTGTAGAGTCAAATGCTACAAGAAATTCGTCATGTTCCATTAAACTCAACAATTTTTGTGTTGTTTGTGGGGAGTATATTCCACAAAAGAAATTCATGTTTTCAGATTCATTAAAAGTAAAATATCACCAAATTTATCATATTGATACAAGCTCATTGGATAACTCTTACACACCAAAATCTATATGTCATAAATGCCGCAATGTTCTATATAGAATTAACTACCAGGTATTTTCTCGGCCAATGATATGGAGACCCCCAACAGACCATACCACCGACTGTTACTTCTGCTTAACAAACTTGAAAGGGTACAACCGAAAAAATAAGGATTCTATTTCATATGCACGTGTAACATCTGTGACTTTACCAGTTCTTATTGAAACAAATTCTGATCATATCATGGAAATTAATGAATTGGGACAAGAAGTGGTAACTGATGAAGATATGCCCAGATGAAACATTCGAACACGAAGAAAGAGAAAATTTCAGCACAGAAGAATCAGATGTTGAGGAAAATTATATATCGGAAGCCGAAACATTTAATCAAAACGAATTAAGTGATCTGTGCAGAGACTTGGGACTCTCGAAAGATAGATCAGAGCTTTTAGCATCTAGGCTAAAAGAAAAAAATTGTCTATCCACAGGAACAAAAATTTCTGTCTATCGTTCGAGAGAACGTCCATTCAGAAAATATTTTACTAAAATGAATAATCTAGTCTATTGCCATAATATTGAAGGGTTCGTGCAAGAATACGGTATAGAATACATAGCAAGTGATTGGCGACTGTTTATAGATTCTTCAAAAAGAAGCTTAAAAGCTATCTTGTTACATAATGGAAATGTTTATGCTCCTTTACCAGTCGCTCATTCTGTTGTATTAGATGAAGAATACCATAATTTTGAGTTGCTGATGCAAAAATTGAATTACGATCAAAACCAGTGGGAACTTTGTGGGGACTTAAAGATATTTACAATATGTGTAGGAAAGACTAGCCGTTGAGACAAGAATTAATTCCAGGTGAAAAAACATCATAGGTCCAAGTTTGATATCAACCAATAAGGTCCTACTTCCACCTTTGCATATCAAACTAGGTATTGCAAAGCAACTTGTCAAGGCCATGAGCCGAAACGAAAGTCCTGCTTTCATGCATATTTTTAAAGTGCTACCTAATCTTTCTGAGGCTAAAATAAAAGAGGGCATATTTACTGGACCACAAATAAGAGACCTCCTAAAAAATGATGCATTTGAGAGGAAAATGAATGCCAAAGAAAAAGCAGCATGGCAAAGTTTTAGAGAGGTGACGACTAAATTTCTTGGAAATCATAAAGACCCTAATTACAAAAATATTGTTGGAAATTTAGTACAAAATTATAAAGAAATGGGGTACTTAATGAGTCTGAAACTGCATTTTCTCCATTCACACCTTGATTGGGGAGCGAAGAGCATGGAGAAAGGATGCACCAAGACTTGTGTGAATTTGAAAAAAGGTATCAAGGCGAGAATCAAATAAATCTCATAAAAGAAAAGCAAGTCGAAGATCATTTCACGAGAAACGAAAGCGTTCTCGTTTCGAGTAGTACTTCAAACATGCTTTGATAAATACTAAAAGAAGAAAACACTCGAGACTCTTTACGAAGTATGAGCCGAATCATTTTTAGTAGTTAACTTACGCATTGAGGTATTATATAAGACAATATGAGAGTATAAGTAGATATAAGAATTAATGTACAAGTAAGTTATTGGGTTCAAAGGTATTGGGTATTAGAGTTTCTTTGTCGACAAGGATTAAGTATTGAAGTATACAGATTAAAGGTTACTTGATAACAAGGTTGTTCGACATTAGAATTATTAATTTGAAATGTATTGGGAATTGAGTTATAAAACGAAATTTAAACATAACATAGCGCACAATGTTTCATTTATACCTCAAGAAACACAGTCGGGCTGGACTTTAAATTTACTAGATATATGGAACGAACATCGAAAGTACAAAAATTAGGACAAATTTTTTTTCAGATTTTAAAAGTCTATTTCACAGTCACAAAACTAGTCAAAATATTTGTATAGTCTATTTTTGATATGAACAATACCTTAAGTTTTACTAATAAGTACCTTTAAACAGTATTAAAACATTTGCTTGCATCAGTCTACCTGCCATTATTTAGCTTATATTTCACATATTAATTCCCTTGTAATGACCGAGCAGCATAAAAGACATTTTTGGTTGTGATATATTAACGTAAATGTAAAATGATATATATAAGATATAATCAATAAAAATGTACCGTAAATTAACCTCTGTATGCTTCGCAAGTGTACGATAAAAACAAAATTAAATTTAACAACGCAAAATGACCATACATATTTTTCAAATAAACATAAACTGATGACGAAATGACCTATAATGACCTCTGAAAGGCGGCTTGAGTCAAACAAACTACGGGTTCGGACTCAGGGACCTCAAAAGCATACACATGAATTTTTTTCAGATTTTTTCCACGATTTTTTCTCTATTTGACCTTCAAATGACGTCTGGGAAAAAGCGTAAGGTCAAACAAACTACGGATTCCTGACTCAGGGACCTCAAAAACATACACATGAAATTTTTCAGATTTTTCCTACGGTTTTTTCTCTATTTGACCTTCAAATGACCTTGAATCTGATGTGATGAAGGTTAACCAACCCGGTCATCGTAATCAGCGACCCCAAAAACCCCATAAGGACCATACCGCTCCGAGTGTTTTTTTTAGATCAAATGTTGACCTGTGATATTTACGGGTAAAAATTGATGCAAATATGAAAAGGAAAAAAAATATAGAAAACATTGTCAAGAGAAATAGATATTTAATATATATTTTTGCAAAACTAGTAAAGACCGTGGATAGAGACACTTTGCTCCGGATATATCATGGCCTTTTTAATGGTGTTGCAAGCTATGGAATAGTGGCGTGGGGCTCTGCTTATGATAATGCAATGGGATCTCTTGCACGTATTCAGAAAAGACTAGTAAAAATTATTAATAAAGCTAGAACAATAACTGTTAACAAGAAACTTTTAAATATAAAACAAACATATGCACTGGAGATCCTTATGCACCTCAAAAAAAATTACGAGAAATAAAAATATTACACTTAGAAGGGTTTATCTAGAAGTAGGAAAAAAGAGTTATGTATATATGGCAACTGAACTTTTCAATAAGCAATGAACTTAAAAATATATCTGGGAGTAATAGAGTTATCAAGAACAAACTGAAAAAATGGGTTGTAGAAAGTTGTTAATAGGACATATTTAGAAAAAAATTTTGGCGCATTTTAGAAGTCTTAACACATCTATTCTTTCAATTAATATAAATCATTTTCCTCATTAAATTTTATATTTTTAATTTTAGGTTTAGATTTAATTTTTAATTTTGTTGTAATATTAAGTTTTTGTTATTTTTTTTGATCCAAGCCTGTATACAGGTATGACCTACTGCGGGCTCCAGGCTTCTGGAATACTTTGTTTTTGTATTTGGATCATACATAAATAAATAAATAAATTTTTTCGTTTTTTTTTGTTTAACATCCTATTGCATAATTTCACAAATACATGTCATAATTCGCAGTAGTTTATTAATAATTTAAATATCTGCGCCGTATTATCTACAATAAAAATTAACATCCTATTGGAAAACACAGACATCACCATCTTTATTCGAAAATAACAAATATTTTATTACAGTATAACCTATAATCTTTCCGATTTTGATCATTTCATTTACAAACAACTATTAACATACAAGTTAGTACAACGCTATTCTATTTGTAACAAAAAGATTACAGATTGGATGGAAGATAGGAGTTTTTTAAATTTAAATTAATACTTATGGCTACCCCTCAGGAGGATAAACTAGCCTCATAAAAATGATCTTTTTGCGTTTTTTTACACCATATGAAAACTATCTTTAAAAATCACCTCCTAAAAAAATACCCACCTTGCAATAAGGACTGTTTGGCCGACCAACACCTCATCGCCATAATAAAGATTTTTTAGCCGATCCTCATCGCCTTAATAAGGACTTTTTGGCCCCAAAAAAATACCCTAACTAACTTGCACTAACCTGTCCTCCCAAATAATGCCTTTTTGATACCCTTTTACTCACAAAAAAATAACCTTCCTCCTCCAAGGATCTTCTGGCAACATCCTTGTATTGGGCGAATTTCTGCCTGAAATACTGGTGTACTTATCCCTAATGGAATGCGTACGTAGGTTTTTCCGCATATATGCCAATGCTTAGTTCGTTAGAAGTTTTTAATCCGTCTGTGTAATAGACCAGACTCATTGCCTTCGTCGGAGTCTTGACTTCCATCCATATATTTGGATCGTACCCAATTCTATACTATTTTTTCAAATTATTAGACGTTATATAATCAGACTGCATATCCAAGAGTTTGTCGTCGATCAGATACATAACTCTTATGCGCCCAAATTGAACAAGTTATTGTTTTCATTTCCCATTTGTCCTCATTTGACAGGAGCTATGGATATACTCTTTATGTATTAGTCCTAGAATTATTTTCCTACAAGTGGTGTAACCGTGTTACTTATTGCCCCGCCTCGGTTGGTGACAAAATTCCTCTTTTTTAAAAAACTACCCTTTACGGCTTAATACACTGAAGGAACAATATCTTTTCTACGCCTCTATCAAAGAATGGTTTGCGGATTTCATAAGAAGAAGAACGGATATCAGTGACGAACACTGTGGTGGAAGACATGTTTTTGTGTCTCCGAGGGAATGTTGAGGTGGTGCATGAAATGGTTTTGAAGAATCAACGAACTGGGATGAAACTTTTTTGATTTACTTATAAAGAAATTAACAGCTAAATGCATCAAAAATGACGAGTCATAACATTCAAGTTGACGTGTTAAAAAGGGTTCATCTAACTTTTTGAATCGAATGGTACTTAGGGATGATCCAGAGACAAAGGAACCATCTAAAAAATGCAAATATGCAGGCTTACCTCACCCCAAGAAATTTCGCTTACAGGAATCTGCAGGAAAAGTTCTTACTAGAAAATATAATTCTTCATAAAAAAAATTGTGCAAAAATGCTGGAAAAAGTATCTAAATGGGAGACGCTTTTCCAAGATAACGCGTCTGCTCACAAAACGCTGTTGGCGTTGCAAAAAACAAACGAATTAGGCTTGGAACTGATTGATCATCTCTCATATTCCCCTGATTTAACTTCCTCGAAAAATTACCTTTTCACATAACTGAAACATCATTTGACAGGATACAAATTTCATTCAAATGAAGAAGTAATAAATGTTGTCGAAGATTGGTTTGCAAACCAAGATAAAAAATTTATTTGAAAGGTCCAGAGTAAGTTTATAATCATTATGATCCAGAGACAAAGGGACAATCTAAGGAATGCAAATATGCAAGCTTACCTCACTCCAAGAAGTTTCGCTTTCAGAAATCTGCAGGAAAAGTTGTTACTTCCTCTTTATTGAGATACTTCTTGCAGATTACTTGGAACACAGCTAAACGCTGACTAGAAAATATAATTCTTCATATAAAAATTGTGGAAAACTGCTGGAAAAAGTATCTAAAGGGCTTCTTTTGCAAGATAATGCTTCTACTCACAAATTGCTGTTGGCGTTGCAAAAAATAAACCAATTAGACTTGGAACTGATTGACCATCTCCCATATTCCCCTGATTTAACATCCTCGAAAAATTTTCTTTTCACATAACTGAAAAATCATTTGACAGGACACAAATTTCATTAAAAAAAAAGTAATAAATATTGTCAAAGAGTGGTCTGCAAACCAAGACAAAGAATTTTTTTGAAAGGTACAGAATAACTTTATAACCGTTTCCCAAAATGTATAGAATTGGAATAAAATTACGTTGAATAAACGATTTATGTTTTTGACATTTGCTCGTCCTCTCCATGCTGAACTAGAAACTACGTCCCCGTATCAGAATATATAATAAAATTAAATAAAAACTGTCACGTTTAAGATATTTTTATAAATAGTCCTACTTACGATATTTGAGTAACTTTCCTGCCATCCACCGCCTTAGTATCATCTCATGCCTTCCTTAAGTCGAAAGAACTAATTATTAAAGCAGGACATTAAGTAACAAGTAATGTCGTAACCTAAACATAATAACTGTATATTGCTTCTACTATTTATTCTTGCAAGGGCAAAAGTCAATTAAAATTACTACACGTGACTAAGTAAAACCTCCTTTATCGGAAGTATTAAAGCTTCGTGCTTCTATTATTGTCATAGAGTTTTCCGAAATCCCTATTTAAATATAAATATGGCTTTAATTTTAATACAGCGGGAGCGTATCACATCGAACCGAAATCGGCAATTTCACGGTCTTTTAGCTTTTTGTGCAATTATGTAAAATAACCACCTACCGTGCTGCCAAGGTATTTGCATATTGTTACGCCGTAAAGTCACACTGGTTTTACAAGCCGATAGATTCAATTACTTTATCTAATAAAGTTTAAAAATCTTTACTATAGTCTATAAATACAACAAAAGCCATTCTTTATGTGTATGTATGTATATATATATATATATATATATATATATATATATATATATATATATATATATATATATATATATGTATATATATATATATATATATATATATATATATATATATATATATATATATATATATATGTATATATATATATATATATATATATATATATGTATATATATATATATATATATATATAATAAGCTTATATACAATACAAGCACATAATACGCCAGTACATAACAGACTTAAGCACAATCGAAGACATTCACACAATAATATACGCAGCAGCAATCACCACTCTAACACAAAATAATCAAAAACTCCCGCAACGATAAAGAAACCCCAACAGCACGAAACCAAAATTCAAATGGTAAATAAGAATAGAAAACAAAATCAACAACATCAGGAGAGATCTAGGACACCTTACCCAGTTTCTAAAAGGGAACGCGTCCAAACGTCACACAGGGTGTAGACAAGATCAAATCTAAGTCTCCCAACAGAACACTGCCAGAAATCCTTGATACCTTGAAACAAAAACTATGCGTATATACCGCAAGACTCCGTAGATACAAAGAATCAAACGAGAGGAAAGACCAACAACCTCTTCCGAAGAAGCGAAAAAACAGTTCTACCGGAAAAACTATGTACAACAAACAGATAGCAGTGACTGAACCACCAAACAAACAAGAACTCACAAATTATTGGAAAAGTATCTGGTCAGAACCCAGACTATACAATAATAACACCCCTGGATCAAAGCCGAAGAAAACAAACATAAACATGTGACAGAACAAGAAAATTCCACATTAACGACACAAGAAATTACAGAAACAATCATACACACACACACACACACAACTGGAAATGCCCTGGAATAGACAATATACAAAACTTCTGGTACTCACAGTTTACCACCACACACGAAGCACTCACACGCCAAATCAACAAAGCCATTCTATAACCACACACATTCCCCACTTTCCTTACACTAGGAATAACATACGTTAAACCTAAAAGCTCAGACACCACAAACCCGTCAAACAACCGACCTATCACCTGTCTTCCGACCCTATACAAGATCATCACAGCCACAATTTCCCAGAAAATAGAACAACACCTAATAGACAACAATATTCTCACAGAAGAGCAAAAGGATACAGGAAAAATAAATCGGGGATGCAAAGAGCAGCTGATCATAGATAGCGTAATTATGGGACAAACCAGAAAATAACACAAAAACCTTCACATCTGTTACATAGACTATAAAAAAGCCTTCGACTCCATACCCCACAGCTGGTTACTCAGAGCCCTAGAAATTTACAAAATCTACCAAAACCTCAGGCAATTTCTCGCGCAAATTATGACAACATGGAAAACCAAAATAGGCCTTAAAACACAAACCGAACGCATTCAAACAGAAGAGCTGTACATCAGAAGGGGTATATATATTTCAGGGAGACTCGCTCATCGCCTATGGTTTTACCTTTGTCTCAATCCACTCCTATATATGGATTACATAAAACTCTACGCTGCCACAACAACACAGTTGAAAGTACTCCTCAAAATCACAGAAATATTCACCTTAGATATCAATGTGGAATTTGGTATCAGTAAGTGCAAAGTGCTCCACATCAACAAAGGCCAATGGAAGGGCCACCATGAGACAGAAACCATCAACAGTAAAACACTCGATAATATGTTCGACAAAGAAACATACGAATATCTAGGCTTCCAACAAAGCACCAAACTCAACCACACTCACATCAAAACAGAGCTCAGAACCGAATTCAAAAACAGACTGACGAAACTTTTACAAACAAAACTCAACTCAAAGAATCTCACTAAAGCCATTAATACGTTCACTATACCTATACTCACATATTCATTTGGTATCATCAAATGGTCACAAATAGACATAGAAAACATTCACATCCTTATGCGTTCTCAATTCACCAAATACAGGAAATTACATCCCAAAGTATGCAAAGAAAGACTTACCATCGAGAGGAAGGCAGGAGGAAGAGGAATCATAGACATCAGATCACTACACACAAAACAAATACAAGCACATAGAAAATTCTTCCACAGCAAGCAAACCAGCCTCTACACAGCGACAGTGAAAGCAGACAAAAACTACAGACCTCTCGACTTATCCCGGGCAGACCACTCAGTCACACCCAATTACAACAGGAAAAGATGAAAACGTGGCCAGAGAAAACACTCCACGGAAAACACAGATCAGATACCACATAGAACAAGACCACGTAAATAAAAAAACAAACATACACCTGGTTATAGGATGGGAAAGCTTCTTACTTGCCATCCAGGATAAACTCTTAACCAGAAACTACCAAAAGCATATCATCAAAGACCCAACTATTACAGAAGACAGATGCAGGAAATGCCACCAGCAGAAAGAAACGATCGAACACATAACAAGCGAATGTAAAATATTAGCCGGAACGGAATACACTGCCAAAGTAGTTCACCAAGCATTAGCCACAACATAAAAACTCATAGAAAACACAGATCCATACTACAAATACACACCAACATCCATACTTGAAAATAAAGTTTACAAGCTCTACTGGGACATCAGTGTCCATACGGATAAAACAGTCTCCGCCAATAGACCCGACACAACACGACACAAACATCCAAACGAAATACACAGAAAAAGTTTCCAAATACACAGACCTTGCAACGGAAATAAAAAGGCTATGGAAACAAGAAAAAGTCATTATTGTCCCCCTCATATCAGCCACAGGCCTTACACCAATAACATTCACAGCACACTTAGTATAATTAGGATTCAACACAAACATACACAGAAACATTGAGAAGTCAGTGATTTTGAAAACATGTAACATTGTCAAGTCATTCCTTAATACATAATGGTAATAGCGTTTGTGCTGACTTGGCTTTGGCCCATCAGCCAAACATGAAACCACATTGACCAAATGTGAGAAAGAAGAACTTTGTTGTAATAATAATAATAATAATATGCTTTATTTTTGAAAGAAAATCAAATTAAAATGAAGCTAGGTGCACAATTAATTCCGAAAATTTGTGCGTGCACCTATTGAAGAAATTTGAAAAATATAATTTACAATCTTTTACATACACAACAATATATGAAACAAATTACAAACAAGTCAGATAACAAATCACTTCAACTATACTAAAGTCAAGAGCAAGTCTTCCCTTAATTGAAGTAACCTTGTAGTGACATGTGTCTTTATTTTTGAAAATGGTTTATTTTTAAAGAATCGTGGCATTGCGTTATATATTCTAGGACAGGGGTGCTCAAACGGTCGATCGCGATCGACAAGTCGATCGCGAGTGCTTTTTGAGTCGATCTCGAGAAAAAAATTCCGATATAGAACTATTCACAGATTTTGTTTTAGGTAACTAAAACAAAATGTAATGAATAAACTACTAAAATTTATTCGATCCACAATTAGGCCAGAATAACCCCCTCATCACTTTCTTTTATCGTAATAACCCCCTGCTAGCGGCAAAAGGCGGCTTTATCAAGGAACGCGCGGTACTTGTCATAGAAAAGCCGCGTTTTTGATTCCCGCCGATTTTTCTAGAAACTTCAGGCGGCGTGTTTGACGGGAACATTCGAGACTTCGTTCGCGCCGATATAAATGTTGCGCCTGCAGGAACAGGAGTCAGTCTGAGTTGTAACTTGCAGGCGATACATCGATACAAAGTTTATTAATAAATAGTCCAAAATAAGTGCGGCGAAAAAATCATTTTAATAACGATTGGGAGGAAGAATTTTTCTTTTGTATGGTAAAAGGATAAGTGCATTTGTCTCATTTGCCGTGCGTCAGTTGCAATACCTAAGCGTGGGAACTTAGAGAGGCATCATAAAACGGTTCATAAAAAACTATGAAAAGGATTTTCCGTCACAGAGTGAATTAAGAAAACGAAAAGTACGTGATTTGATAACTTGTTTGAAAAAAGAACAAACCATGTTCACAAGACCAGCCAAACAATCAAAAGCTGCAACGATCGCGTCATTTAAAATATCTCATATATTGGCGAAGCACAAGAAACCATTTGATGATGGATTGGTTGTGAAGGAAGCATTTATTGAAGCGGGTGAGACTTTATTTGGAGATTTTAAAAATAAAACAGAGATTATTTCTGCTATTAGAGAACTTCAGTTATCTCGTCCGACTGTCACAAGGCGTGTTGAAGTCATGAGTCAGGACATGGCAGATGAACTAAAACATGATGTCATGGAATGTACATACTTTCCTTTACAGTTCGACGAATCCACCGATATGACAGACACTGCCCAGCTGTGTATTTTTATTCGAATGGTATTCAATGACATGTCGGCTAAGGAAGAGTTTTTGACAATGATTCCTCTGAAAGGAAATACCCGTGGCGAAGATATATATGACGTTTTCTTCAATTTTGTAACAAACTACAAGCTACCAATATATAAACTAGTGTGCATTACAACCGATGGAGCACCAGCAATGACTGGAAACAAAAACGGTTTTGTGACATTGTGTCGAGCTAATGATCATTTCCCTTCATTTTTCTCCTTCCATTGCATTATACATCAACAAGTTTTGTGTTCAAAAGTTCTAAACATGGAGGAGATTATGGGCATTGCAATAAAAATTGTGAATTCTATCCATGCGCGTAGCTTGCAACGACGGCTCTTTAAATTGCAGCTGAACACACAGATTTAGTCCTTCACACGGACGTCAGGTGGTTGAGTCGCGGAAAATTCCTAGAAAGGTTTTAAGAATTATTGCCCGAAATAACAGCTTTTCTGGACGAAAGAGGTGATGACACTCAGATGCTGAAAAACGGAAAATGGCTAACTGATTTGTCATTTTGACAGACATCACAAAGCATTTAAACACCATTAATTTGGAGCTTCAAGGTAAAGGAAAAACTATTATTGAGATGATTAGCGCAATAAACGCATTCAAAAGTAAATTGCAACTTATGATAGATCAACTGAAAAGAAAGGATCTGAAAAATTTTCCGTCTTTGAAAACAAGGATTCCTCAGTTGAATTATGAGGCAGAATTATCAAATATTTTGGGCCAATTCGAAATACGTTTTTATGATTTCAGTAAATTGGCAAATATCGCATCATTTATGAGTTATCCTTTTTCGTGTAAAAACATTGAGGAATTAGCCACTGAAATAGCAAGTCAGTTTAACATGGACTCATGTTCTGTTGAAAATGAGTTAGTACAGATTATATCAGATGTGCATCTCAAAGCCACAGCATCTGATACAAAATTCTGGTGTTTTATATCTGAAGATAAATATCCGAATCTAAGGCAAATCGCCCTTCAACTGACGGCAATGTTTGGGTCAACTTACTTGTGCGAGTCTGCATTTTCTGAAATGAAGATAATTAAGTCAAAATATCGCAATCGACTAACTGACGAACATATGTCATCATGCTTGCGATTAGCACTCGGTAATTACGTACCATCTTATGAAAAGTATGCTGAGGACATGCAGTGCCACGCTTCAACATCCAAAGTCACTCTTTAGTTAAGGTTAGATACTAGAACTTGTTTGTTTTGTAAGAACCAATAAACTCGCAAGTTTGAATAATTATGAGTTTTTTCATTGACATTTTAGAGCAGACCTTGACTAAAAAAATGCATATTGTGCGGAAAACTAATATCTATGCCAAGATACACCCTACCTAGACGACAATCCTGCACTTACTTGCAGCCTCTCAGAGTCGATCGATCGTAGTCTAACAATATTGAGGTAGATCGCCAGCAGTTCAAGTTTGAGCACCCCTGTTCTAGGAGCTGTAAAAAAAGCAAGTTTTTTTGTACTAAAGTAAATTTTATCCTAGCTGTACTTATGGAAAGTTTTTCCTTATATCTTGTGTTTATTGCGTTTCCAACGATATTCTTCGCGATTTTGTTATTACAAAATAACCGTATCACGGATTTTATATATAGCCTAGAAACATATAGAACTTGTGCTTCTTGAAATAGAGTTTCTGTAGGAAATCGTTTATTCTTAAGCAGAGCTATTTTCAGGATTTTCTTTTGTGTTAACTCAAGAGTATTTAAGATGATATCATAGGCAGCCCCCCCCCCAAATACACACGCCATAATTAATAGTGGATTCCACGAGAGCTATATAGATATTTATGGTAGATTTCTGCGATGAGCTTTGCCTTGATACGCTGAAATTTTACATTACCTTTCTAATTTTATTACAAACATAATCTATGTGAAAGTCTCACTTCAAATGTCTGTCAAAATAAACAAGACACTTCATTTTTTCCACAGAACTTATTTTTAGTTGGCAATCACAGTTACTATAATTCTTACAATGATTATCATGCGCTTTGATGGCCTTCACATCAGCCATATATATATATATATATATATATATATATATATATATATATATATATATATATATATATATATATATATATATATATATATAGGGTGGCGCATAAGTAACGTTATGATTTAATAAGTGAATAAATTTTTTGTTAACGTCTTTTTTTTATTTTTTTTTTCAGAATTAACTTTGAAAATCTTGGGAAAATTATGATGGAAAGACTCAGCACAGAACAAATAACCAAAGTTGTTCAATTTTATTATGAAAGTCAGCATTCGATTATTCAGACACAAGGATCATATCGAAATTTCTTTCATGTTCGAAATGCGCCTAGCGCTCCAACAATTTACCGATTGGTTCAGCGTTTTCGGCAACAAGGGGCTGTCTGTGATCTTCCGCGTGCTGGAAGACCTCGCGCAGTTCGAAATGATGTGAACATTGCTCGGGTGCAAGCAAGTATTGAGGAAAACCCCGAAACTTCCACCAGGCGACGTTCTCAGCAGTTGGTGATGTCTAGGCGGTCTTTGCAAAGAATTTTACATAATTTACACCTTTTCCCATATAAGATTCAATTGGTTCATGAGTTAAAACCAAATGATGCACAAAGACGCATTCAATATAGTCGCCGTTTGCAAGAATTGTGCCTAGAAAACAACGAGTTTATTCACAAACTCATAATGAGCGATGAGGCCCATTTCCACCTCAATGGTCACGTGAATAAACAAAATTGCAGAATATGGGGCACCCAAAATCCAAGAATAATTGTTGAACATCAAATGCACGCACTTAAATGCACAGGATGGTGTGGAATAACTTCAGAAAAGATCATTGGACCATATTTTTTCGAAAACGACGAACAAGTTGCGGTTAATGTGAATGGCATTCAATACCGGGCAATGATTGAACATTTTTTAAGGCTCGAGGTAGAGAACAATCCAGAATTGTGGTTCCAACAAGATGGAGCCACAGCTCGTCCAACTATGGCTCTCCTGCGCGAAATTTTTGCCGATCGAATAATATCGCGTTTTTCTGATTTTAACTGGCCACTGCGTTCGCCCGATTTAACGGCTCCCGATTTTTTTTCTTTGGGGTTACCTAAAGAGTAAGGTATATGCCAATAAGCCAAGAACCATCCAACAGCTTAAGGCGAATATCCGAAAAGAAGTGAGGGCGCTGGGACCTGAAATTCTAAGAAAAGTTATGAGAAATGCTCTGGAAAAAGCACGTCAGGTCGAAGCAAACGATGGGCACCATTTGAAAGATATTATCTTCAAAACATAATGTGAACATATTTCCAAACTATATTCTAAATTTTAATAAACGCCAACGTTAAATAAAATCAGAAAAACAAAAGTTATTCATTAAATAAATCATAGCGTTACTTATGCGCCACCCGATATATATATATATATATATATATATATATATATATATATATATATATATATATATATATATATATACATATTATATATATATATATATATATATATATATATATATATATATATATATATATATATATATGTATATATATATATATATATATATATATATATATATATATATATACATAGGGTGTACCGTAAAAAACTTTAATTAAATATTTAGTTGGGTGTGTCCATGAAAAAGGAAGCTTTTCTAGTGTCAAGTCTATTTAATAAAGTTAAATTGATATTTTTACACCTTTCATACATTCCTAAATTATTCAACGAACCCACTGATATAATTCACTGATGAGTAAAAAAATCAACTTAGAGAATTTTGCTTCATATAACACAGATCCTTAAATTTAATTTTCAAACAGTGGTTTTATTTTTGTTATCATTTTCTACTCTTTTCAGTAATACCAAAAACATTTGGATTTTCAAAAGTTTTACTAATTAAAACGGTTTTTATTCAACAGACCCGTTTTTGCTCGCTCAGCAACGTACTCGTTACGTACTATCATCCCTATAAAAATACATACAACTGCTTTTTCCTATCATTCGTTTATCGGAAGTTGAACCGTCAACATCTCTGCTATACCTCCCCACTAATTAAGTTATCGAAAAATGGATACCACCCCGGAAGAAACGCCACAAGTCATTGCCCTATTGCAAGAAGAGTATAGCCAACGTGTAGTCGTTGCGCAACTGCACCTGAGCTAGTCAGCTGTCTCCAGAGACTACAGACGTTACCAAGAGACCGGCACCTTTACACGGGGACCAGAATCAGGAAGAAGAAGGTGTACTTGGGAGCTAGACGACCGCCTTATTGTCAACACAACTCTAAGAAATCGTCACTTGGCCAGCGTTGAGGTCCAGCAGATCTCCGACAAATTCGTAGTCGGAGTGTCAGTCATTTTACAGTCAGAAGAAGACTCCAAAGAGACCAGCTAATGGACCCAAATTGATAGCAGCCCATAGACAAATATTTTGAGTCGATTTTTTTGCTCACCGTTATTTGTTAAAGTAACTCATTTAAAATCAATAAAAAATAAGATTTATGATCTTCCGTTTATTGATCTGCAGTAATCTTGCAGTATCATTTGTATTCTTACTATTTCTCTAGGGAATGAAGAATCGGAATATTTTAAGATTACTGTAGGTCGATTAATCGACAACGCCATTAGACTCGAAATAGATGCGATGGAAACGTAAGTAAGAATAAAGCAAATAAGCAGCTCATAAGAAACACAGAGAGTCTTTTCTCCGAACAAAATAATCATTCAAATTATCCCTTGTTTCTGTCTGGAATGTTCAACTTGACTAATTCACCCATCAAGTTTGGTAAAAAATTTATAAAACAAGGCAAAGCTGACGGGAAAATGTTTACTTAAATAATTAGTAGGAATTCTGGGAAATTGGTCGAGACGTTCTAAGAAAATAAACCTTACTCTGGTAATAATGGCAGACACTTGTCTTTTATATAAGTGAGTGAATCTGTTTAGTAAATGAGTTCGCTTTACTAACAGCATAAAATTATTCTAACCAACCCAATAGATTTATGTTCGTGTAATTTTTTATTATCTATAAAACGTGGAAACCTTTTTTGCTAATCTCATAAATTACTCTTAAATGTCTACTTACTGTATAGTTTTTTCAGTAAGTACACGACTACAAGTATTTGGGACACGAAATAAGATTGGGCAGAGACAATCAAAAATGCGAGATCCAGAGAAGAACTGGCTTGGAGTGGGCAGCTTTCGGAAGACTACGTGATAAGTTCAAGAACAACGATATACCTTTAAGTCTAAAACAAAAAGTATTCGCACAATGTGTAATTCTAGTCATGACATACGGAGCTGAAACTCTAACTCTGATAAGGAAGACAACACAGAAATTAAAACTAGCACAGCTTGCAATGGAAAGGTCAATGCTACATGTTACAAGAAAATATAGAGTCCCGAACAGAATCATTAAAGATCGTACAAAAACAGTAGATATTATAAAACGTATTTCGGGGCTGAAATGGAGGTGAGCCGGTCACGTGGCGCTCTTGACGGATAATAAGTGGACGAAGAGAATTGTTGAGTAGAGACCGCGACAAGACAAAAGAAGCAGAGGCAGACCACATAGCCGATGGACGGATGAACTAACGAAAATTGCCCAGAACTAGATAGCGAAAGCACACCATCGAGGGGACTGGAAGGACTTGGAGGAGACCTATGTCCTGCAGTGGACGAGAGAGGCTGGATGATGATGACTCTTAAATGTAACTATCCTCTATAATATCTTTGATGAAGATTTTTTTTAAGGGTCTAGCACATGTGCTACAGGGAAGTCCCTAAACCACTCCAGGAGCGGCATGTGTGCGGAAAAAGCGATTCACGTTGATCTTGAATCGCTGTAAATTGTATTCGGTGGGAAACATAGCCCTGGGCAAATTATTCCAAAGGGACGATGTTCTCCATATACAACACTGCTTGAAAAGCGTTGTACGCGGAGTAACAAGCTGAACCTCATACGGATGTGAAGTATTAACGAGACGTGTACTTCCAACATGCACCGCTTTGGGAGGAATTAAGCGGGCCACATCCTTCGAACACTTTCCATGAAAATACTTGTAGAACAAATTCAAGTCGCCAACCGTTCTTCGATGTTCCAGTGAATCAAGACCGCCGATCAGTTCCAGGTCTCCAATCAGACGAACAGCTATTCTCTGAACAGAATCCAACAAATGCAGTGTGTGTTTGGAAACAAAGCCCTAAACAGGGGAGCAATATTCCATAGTTGGTCGAATTTGAGCTTTGTAAAGAAGTAACAGTTCTTGTGGAGTGTAAAGCTTTCTGGTTCGAAATAATATTCCCAACTTTTGAGAAGCTCTCCTTGCTATGCCTGCAACGTGTTCATACCAGGACATTTTTGCTCCTAAATTAACGCCCAACAAACTGAGTGACGATGCTAGGGGAACGGAGTGCCCCGACATGACTATATCGGGTTCAGCAACGTTAACTTTTTTAGAAAAAACGGCCGCCTTGGTTTTTATAACGTTAAATTCCACTTGGTTACTGTCACCCCAAGATAGAATTTCTTCCAGGTCTTTGTTAAGGTGAACGACCTCCTGCTGTCTGCGGATATTCGCCTGAGTAGCCGATGTCCGAGCGTTCAAAGTGAATGAAGCGATAAGCGTACTGTCACCTGCACAGCTATAGATTGGATTCCCAGTCTTTTCCAGCAGATCGTTAATGTAAATGAGAAAGAGCGTAGGAGACAATATGGAGCCTTGGGGTACACCGGCGTTGATAGTGAAAGTGTTAGAAAGAGATCCGTCGACCGCCACTCGTAAAGAACGCTCTCTGAGGAAACATGAGAGCCACAAACAGAACTTTTCACACATACCATAAGAGCGTAGCTTAGCCAACAGTCCATAGTGTCAAACACGGTCGAATGGCTTGGATATGTTAAGAGCAACCGCTCAAGATTCTCCAAAGTATTCAATTGCCTTGTTCCAAACATGTGTCACGTAAGTCAGAAGGTCTCCTGTTGATCTATGTTTACGAAAGCCATATTGGTGATCGCTAAGGATTAAGAAAGATTATCATACGGAAATAAAATTTCTGTTAAGGATTATCATACTCAATAATATTCTGATCGGAAGAGAAATAAGAATCATACTTTGTTAAATTGTGTTACTGCAAAAAAAAAGTGTGTCATTACATACGCATAACGACATAGGCTTCAAATAATATAATAATTTTTACGCTACTAACATGTTGAAAAATATTCTTAAGTTTACAAAAACTGTTATTAAATGTGCTTTTGCTTGTTTCTTCAACAATTAAGTTACCGGTTCATTGATATTTGCAAGATTGACATAAATCTATAGATTTTTTAATGCACATTACGAGCATTATAGAGAAATCAATAAAACAAACGAATCTACGAGGAAGTAGGAATTTACGCTGGTCTTAAATCACTTAAGGTTATATTCGCTAAGAAATGCAATCTTAGACGGTTCAGTCCAGTGTTATGTAGTTCTCTATGTAAATTCACTCTTGAAGGGTACAATACAAGTAACAAGCTGCACATCATATGGATCTAATGTATTAAGGTGCACGCATCGTTTAAAAGGAATGAAGCGGACTACATCATCGAACATTTCACCCCGGTCCTGAATATTGGAGCAATATTGTCAATTTTTTAGGTTTATTTTAGGAAATGATACTCCGAGCTTATGAAAAGCTTTTGCTGTCTGCCAAGATATGTTTGCTTCCAACTTAACACCTAGAGTGTTAAGTGACGAAACTGCATAACTAAGAAGAATTGGGTAATGTTAACTTTTATTTATTTTTATTTGACTACGGTCATGCTAACATAAAATTTCCTCCGGGTCTTTGCTAGATTATACACATCTCTGCTGTATGTGGATATTTACATGGATAGTTGATGTTCGTTTAAAGTGTAAAGAAAGCTTACTGTCATCAGCGAGACTATAGATTGAAATTTTGGTCTGCATTAACAGATCGTTAATAGAAAGAAGAAAGAGAATGGACCACAGAATGTAGTTTTGGCTCACCGACGTTAAAAATTTAGGGGAAATAACTGCTACTAGCGAAAAAACTGATCTCTGAGGAAAGTCAAGATCTATAAACATGACCTTTTAAGCATCCAAGAAAGATGCAGCACGCCGAAAAATTTTTCATTTCAAATAAGGTCGAATGCCGTAAACATAACAAGAGAAATTGCTCGAGACTCCCCATAATATTCTAGTCCACTGCTCTAGCAATGTATAACATAACTTAAGAATAGGGCAGTTGGTTTCAAGTGCATTTCTAGCAGGAAGGAATAATTTTTCTATAGGTTAAATTGAAGCTTACAAAACACTAGTGTTCATACGCTGGCACGTTGACATACTTATTTTTCAGATTTCTAATAATAGAAACGAAACTATGTCGGCTCTATGGAATTTTGGCACGATGACATTACCCAGTACAGGCTTATCAGAAGCGATGATTGATTGTCAATCATCGCACCTGTTGATACTATCAGAGTTAACGAAATTTGCGTCGAATGCAAAATAACGTGTTTACTTCAGTTGTGATAATTGTTTTCTAGTAGAAAAAAGGAATATCTATATTTTAAATTTAGGACCGTTTTTTTTTTTTTTTTACTTAACAGTGGAAACTATTTATACATTTACGGTTGTATTTATGTTTTTATGTATTTTTTTTTTTGCTCGGTAATCTCATAGTAATAATTTGTATCCTCTTGGAGACAAAACATTAAAATATTGTCAAATTAGTTAATCAAAACCCCCATTAAACCCAAAATAACTGCCAAGTCAAAAGAAGTAAAAATAAAACTAATAAATAACACAGAAATTCTTTTTTTTTCCAAATTAAATAATCATTCAAATTATCCCTCGTTTCTGTCGTAATTTTTTTTTGCCTTTCAGCAGGGAAATTTCAACTAATTCACCCGTCAAGTATAATAAAAAAAATTTAAAACAAGACAATGCCAACTGGAAAATGTTGACTTAAATAATTTAGTGGAAATTTTTAAAATTGAACGAGATATTTTTAGAAAATAACCGTGGTCATGGTAATTTTATTAGATACTTTTTTTACGTCAGAGTACAGAATTTGTTGTTATAATTCACAAGAATAATTTTTCTATTTATGTGTATTTCTTTTCGTTTTTTTATTGTGCATGGCATTATTTTAAGTACATTTACCTTAAATACAGTAGCTTATTGTCATAATGGAATACCAAACTTACTGTTTTTATCCTATTTACAATCCTGCTCCATTTACTTGCTCAGGCTTTGACATGTTTATATAATATTATTAACTGAAAGTTTTAGCCGGGAGATAGATTTTTTCCGGTGTCTCCAATCCACTCTCTTTATCGCGTAGTTCCTGTTAAGTAAGCATGCTAGTGTTGAATGATCCTACCTCCTATCCACTATGACATTTCTTACTTTTCCACCAATTTTTACCTCCTCTTGTATTATTAAAGAAGATACATTTAAGAGAATTCCCATAGAGGTTTCTGGTGTGTTTCTACTACGCTTAACCTTTAGCGTGCACTGTGGTGTCCCGGTGACCCTAGACAATTTCGACGGTAGTTTACTGTAGTTTAGAACTAGAGAATTAAACTTATAGTGCCATCTAGTTTAGTTTAGGGTATCCTCTTCCCGCCCCGTCCCTTATTCGTTACTCGCCAAGCATCAGTGTGCCGCTGGCTTTTAAGTAAAGTTGACGTTTCGATTCTTGGGTCCAATTCACCGCAGTGTGCGAAGACCTGAAGCTTTCCGAAAGAGGAATTGAGCGCATTGTATTGGAGAAAAGAGTTCGGTGTCAACTGTGTGATCGAAAAGACGATCATAAAACAAGAGAAATGTGCCAGTCATGCGAATTGCCGATGCGTTCCAATCACCAGGCAGTTATTTGCATAGATATTTAAATTAATTTTTTAATGCAAGATTTTTGATATTAAACCAATAAATAGATATTTTTTGCAAAAAAAAGGTTTTTCATTTTTTCCAAAAATGTCAACTTTTGATTGTCAAAATAAATACCTTTTTTGCTAGATATACAATAACACTAATTTTTTTCTTAAAGTGTTATATTTTGAGAGTAATAGGTTAAAAGTTTGGGTCAATATTTTGGAAATTGCGTGAATTTTGATTTCTTTGTAAAAATAGCTTCTTAAACAAGTTCGTTACTTAAAATATTAGTTCAAGGTTATTTTGTATCAATTTTAAGTGCAGGCATTTTTGTCAGTGGGGTTAGGTTGACCCTAATGTACACTTATGTGATTCTGATGAAGTGTGCACGCTAATGGCTAAACAGGCAAGGTTTTCCATCTTGACCAAATAATATTGTTGAAGACCCATTAAAAAATGAAGCAACAAAAAATCAATTTTTTTTTCCACATTGCTACGACTACCTGCCTCTTCTTCTTATACCATCATATTCCGAATGACAATAAAGACGCCCATTTACTCATACTTTTTTCAAGCACGTGCCAACATTCCCAAATAGAACATTGAGGTTATGTGAAATGCGACTTTGGTGTTTTATGACTACGACACGTTGGCTGAAAACCCGTTATCGCGAGAAAATTTATGGGTTTCGACAGCATAGGGGGAATCCTGCCTTTTTGCAGTTAGTGAAGTTTTTTAAGGCTGTTACTTATACTGAAAAGTTACTAGTAATTCATATAAGAAGAATAAATACGAGATGAAAACTAAAAAGATTTTTTTTTCACTCAAGTCTTTTTGATATAATTCCGTTTTAGAAGCTATTTTAATGGAAACTTGATTTAACTTCATGATTCTGATGTAGTGTAAACACGGAAAAATCTAGATATCAAATAGTGTTGATGATTGAAAAAAAAAAATCGTAGCTTATCAGCTAAACAATGTATCGAAAAGTTTATGGTTAAAATAAACAATAGCTTATTCCAGTTCTTAAAATATTGTAAAACAACTCTTATTCAGCCTGTTACAAAAAACTATGTACAAAATAAAATTCTTGTTCCAGACTAACTAATCTTTTCTTTACTTATTTAAAATTAAATAAAAATATCCCCATTTTTTATACTAACGTTATATAGTTAGATTTGTTTCGAATATCACTAAGTAAAACTAATTAATAACTATCAAAACTTCCACATTGTGTAAGGAAGATAGAATAATTTGAATCACAGGCTATTGTAAGCCAAGGTTTTAAGGAATACCTGCCCTCTGTAGAACCACTAAAATTGAACAAAGTCCATATTTCAGCAGTCATTCACGGTTTTTTCATCTGTCAATCTATTTCGAGATGCTTTGCGTCATATCACAGCTTATTAGCCGACCTAGAACCGACAGAAAAAGGAAACCAATATCACAATAGTAAGATATAATAATTAGCACCTCTGGATGCTATAAACCTACATCTGTAGATATACCTGTCCGGGAGCTATTTAAGGCTACAAACCGATAGAGGGATCATTGAACCAGTGGCTATTAATTAACGCTAGGCGGCGCTTGGTTAGAGTATTTCCCCAAGTATCTAAAAATGTATATTTACTAATAAAATTGAACAATACCTGTCTCCTGTCGGGGGTGAGAAAAACTCTCCTTTTCCTGACTCCTCAATAATAAACTATTTTTAGTTTAGTTTGAAAAGGTACTTTTTGACGAAAGGGTACTTACTTTATCATAAATATACTTTAGTAGATGAAAGCTACGTAACTCATACCAAGATACTTTCACAATTTAACTATTAAATAAGTAAATAAATTGAAAATTATTCCATTATTTACTTTATAAATGTTAATGTTGTTAAAAAAATAATGAATTACTGGACTTCCACAGGACAATTCTCAGGAAACCAAACAGAATTCCTGCGCTGGGCCTTCTTCCATATACATACATATAACATAAAAAATGGTAAAGGAATTTATTCAAAATGCTAAAAAGGCCGTCTGGCAGGATATACTCGAATCAATCCCTCCAACTTCCACTGCATCTCCTTTATCAGTCAATAGAAACTACTAAAATTGTAAACTGTAAATATGTCAGCTGTTATTTACTGTTCTCTTATCTGTTAAACCATCATGACTCATCAGACGAGGTAGTACTTATCCAGGTACTAGCACCAAGAGTCAGTAAAATGCATTAATTTACACCTTTGGCTATTGTAAGCCTATTTTCGAATGCATATACAGTTCTGAGATGGTTGGATATATGCAAGTATAGTAAATAACCTGCTGAAATATAAACTTTGTTCAATTTTAGTAGTTAATTTGATTTTTAAATACTATTTATAGCCAAACCGAATATATCCCATCATACGTCGTTCTCAGAGTTCTCGAGAGCCTGAAAATTACGTTTTTTGTTTTCAGTCGTAATAGAAATAGTAGGTAAAGGGATCTGAATATAGAGAGGCCTCAAAAGATAAATTATCGGTTTACCATATATTTACGTGGGAAGTACTAAATAAATAACTTTACTAATTTCTTTTGTTTTCACTTTTACCAAAGGTAACGAGAAGCTTCCAATTAATATATTTCTCCGCTGTTATACAGCCTTAAGGCACCTTTTGAACTTGCACTTCCCGATAAGTTTATTAACGCCCTTGAATTTTTCGACTTGGAAAAAATATTGTGGTTAGTTTTACAACGTTGACACATTTTGATTTATTTTTATGTGTGTTCTTTTTTCCTTTATCTACAGTTATAACTTGTTTTTCTGACTATGATATTTATCGAAGTTTTAAAACTAAATATGTGACAACCGTAAACTTGTCTTGAAAAAACTTCTGAAATATTCTTTTTTAAAAATAAAAAAAGACCAACAACTAAAAAAAACATGAACTACTTTTTTTCTCTTTTTGACAGAATCTAAAATTTTGGTAAAGTCCCATTTAGCTGGTAAATGGGACTGCTTTAATTCGGATGCTTTTCGATAAAAAAGTATTTAACCCAAAATACTAAACAAGGAAATAACTCTACTTAAAATTAATACTCCATTATAGATCCTGTATCTAAAAAATATAAGTAACTAAATAAAAAATAATTATTTATATTATTTAAGTAAATTATCTTAAGTTCTTCTACAGATGACAGCAAACGCGCAGTTTTCGTAAAATAGGAAGAAAGTTTAATTTATCTCCTATGGGTATATTTATTCTAAGCTATGATATATCACGTAAGTTTCATCAATAATTTAAACTTTCTACAACTACCTGTGTAATACTTATTTCGTGCGAAAAGTGTTTTTATTCTCTGTTTTCTATAGTTTGTGTCTGATGTTTTGTTTACAGTGTTGTAACCTGATTGCCCATCTTAATTTTAAATGCTAATAACTTAAATATTTGCTTGTTTTTTTCAGCAAATATCGATAAGAAAGAAAGTGGGAGAGAATCTGGAGTTCTGGGCTACACCGACTTTGATGGCGAAGGTGTCTGAAAAAAAATTATCAGTTGTTACTTACAGAAAACGATCTCTCGGTAGATATAAAGTTCAATTGCGTAATTTCGAGAATTATTTTTTACTTCGAGCAACAAATTGAGAATTACCAATAATTTTAAATCTATGCAGATAATTAAATAACTTGTCAAGTGCAAGTTGAACTTGCGTAATTAGTGTTCCGTACGTTGATTGCTTTTAAAATAAAAATTTTTGTTACGGAAGTATAAAATGATCAGTGACTTCACAACAATATCCCAAATAAGTTATCAACAAAGTTTTTTTTTTTGTGTACCACAAATTATTAAAGGTAATGCACTCGTGATAATTTTCGTTCAATCTACACCCTGTAGAGACTATTCCAGAATTTTTACAAAATTTTCTGTTAAATACTTTTCGAGATAATGGTGGGAGAGAGGGAGAGATTTTTCGCACTTTTTTAAAAATAATACAAAGACAAATGTGTGTAAGTATTATATTATATATATTTTTTGAATTCGTCTTTTTGCAAGCTTTCATCTGATGCCGATGCCCTAGTAAAAAAATTTTTTTCACTTCCGATTTTACCTCCCAAACCTAACCCCTTAAGTCAAAATTTTCCTTTCAAAACTACACAGCATTGACGAGGCCACCAATTCCTATATTACTGTCAAATTTCAACTTTCTATGTCAAATATTTCGGAGAAAATCGGGTGTAACAGATGATCAGACAGACACCAAAGTGATCTTATAAGTGTTCCGTACGGAACACTAAATCTTATAAGTGTTCCGTACGGAACACTGAATCTTACAAGTGTTCCATACGGAACATAAAAACTGACGTTATTTCACTTGTCAAATTTTTAAATATGATAACAAGTATTTTATAACGGGCTTACCTTTTAAAACACAAAGTCCTGAACTAACATTAAAAATATTAAAGTTATTTATCTTTCTAAATTATAAAACTGCAAATAATATATACCTGGAGCCAAAAGTTTAAAGATTGTTAAATTCAAGATTATACCTTTCTATTCAAGTAATGAAGCAAATTTTCTCCGTTTTATTCAAGACGTGAAATAGTTTGGAGTGCTGCTTAATATTTTATTGTTATTAACCGAATCTAAGCAACAGACACAGTGCCGTACATTGAAAAGTATTTACAAACAACCTAGAATATACACTGTCACAGATTTTGTATTACCAAAGTTTCATATATAACCATGTATGTTTGATATAAACTGGTTATTATCAAGAAACGCTAACTGAGTAGTGACCTCTGGGTAACGGCAAGAAACTATAAGCCTACTCAGATAACACCAAAAAGAGTACAGTTACACAACTGCAAGAGCCACCCCAACTAAAATACACGTAGCTCGCTAATAATTGATATCATTTCCTGTATCATATAAAAAGTTTGATACTGCTGAAAGTACTTTTGGTAGTTTATTTTGTCGACTGGTCAAACTGGAGCCGGTCTATTGATATTCAGGGTCGTCGACGTCGTCGTTAACAATTGGTCCACTTTTACGTGACAAAATTTCGAGTAATTTCCGCAAAGTTTGACAACATAAATTCGAGATAGACCTCGTTATTTTTTAAAGTTGTGACCGTTAATTTAAATATCGGTAATCCAATTTTTCCTGACTTGACAAAATCTTTTCTAAGCCTTTAATTATATGACGACGATCTACTAAATTTATATTTGGTGTAACAAGAATTATATTTAAGAATATCGTCGCGAATTTTAATCTTGTTTTAACAATTTTTTTAACCTGCTATTTATATGCAATTAATTATACTAATAAATTACATCGAATGCTGAGAAGCATGTTCTACAGAGCGATAAATGGAGAAAAAAATACCAGAGGAATGATCAAAAGCCTATATAGTATCTATATTTAAAAAGGGAGTCCGCAGAAAATGCACAAACTATAGAAGCCTAAGCATAATATCGAGTATGGGACATTTGTATGGAAAAATTATTAAAAATATCATAGAGGAAAATATAAAAGGAAAAACTGGAGAAGACCAAGCAGGCCTTAAGGCCGGAAAACCATGTATAGACCACATATACACTATAAAACAAACAATGGAAAAAAAAACTGGCAAAGAATAGAGAAGTTCATATAGCCTTCATAGACATAAGAAAGGCCTATGACTCAGTACCAAGACAAAGATTATGGAACGCAATGAAAGAAATAGGCTTTGACAAAGAACTAATATACGCAGTAAAAGCTCTCTACGAAAACAACACAGTGAACCTAAAATAGGACATAAAATAGGGAAGAGACTCCAAACATCAAAAGGCCTATTACAAAGATGCTCTACATCCCCAACACTATTCAAAATATACCTCGAACAAACATTAAAAAAATGGAAGCAAAAATGTAGTGGAATGGGAGTCCCAATACGAGAAGATTACTTATATACGTTTCGCAGACGACCAAGTAATCATAGCGCAAGATGAGGAAGACCTCAGTTATATGGTAAGAAAACTGAAAGAAGAATACACAAAAGCAGGATTAGCAATAAACTTTAATAAAACGGAATATCTAACAACAAAGGAGGGAAATGTGGAGAATCTAGAAGTCGATAACGAAACAATAATCTAAGGAACCGATAGATTTAAATACTTAGGAACCATCATTTCAAAAAAACGCAACATCAGAAGAAGAGATAAAAGCTAGATTAGGACAAACGCGGACATGCATAAGACAATTAAATTCGATCCTCTGGGACAAACACATCACAAAGAGAAACAAAACACGCATATACAAATCAATAATTTTAATTTCGTTAACAATTTCCTATTAACAAAAACCTTACCCTGACTTTTTAGTTGCTTCATTTTAAGCTATAAGCTAGACATCAAAAGGCTTCGGGCGCTGACGGAATAATAACCAAGTGGAATTTAACGCTACAAAAACCCAGGCGACAGTTTTTTCTATAAAGTTAACGTTGCTGAACCCGACATAATTATGTCGGTGCACTTGATTCCCCTAGCATCGTCGATCAATTTGTTGGGCGTTAGTTTGGGAGCAAATATGTCCTGGCATGAACATGTTGCAGGCCTAGCAAGGAGAGCTTCTCAAACGTTGGGAATATTATTTCGAACCAGAAAGCTTTACACTCCACAACAACTGTTAATTCTTTACAAGGCTCAAATTCGACCAACTATGGAATACTGCTCCCATATTTGGGGCTCCGCTCCCAAACATACACTGCATTTGTTGGATTCTGTTCAGAGAAGAGCTGACTGACCGGCGGCCTTGATACGCTGGAACATCGAAGAACAGTTGGCGACTTGAGTCTGTTCTACAAGTATTTTCATGGAAAGTGTCCGAAGGATGTAGCCCGCTTAATTCCTCCCAAAGCGGTGCATATTAGAAATACACGTCGCGCTGGTGCTTCACATCCATATGAGGTTCGGCTTGTTACTCCGCGTACAACGCTTTTCAAGCAGTCTTTTATATGGAGAACATCATCCCTTTGGAATAATTTGCCCAGCGCTGTGTTTCCGAGTACAATTTACAGCGTTTCAAGAACAACGTGAATCGCTTTTTTTCCGCACACATGACGCACGTGTGCTAGACCCATAAAAAAAAATCTACAAATAGCCCCGTGCACTACAATATTCTATGCTTTATAAAAGAAAAAACGGTTCTAAAACTCTTATTAGGATCGAAACAAAAGTAAAAATTGGATTTCTCTCTGATACTCTTATCTGAGAAATTCGTGATTAGAAGGATTCGTCTTATGTATGACAATGGTGATCGTTTTAATAATAAAATCTTTGGACCATTCTCTTAAAGACGATCGTTTTAGATGTAGTAACAAGAAAGATATTATGTGTGCGCAGGGCACAAAGAGATATTAAGAAATAGATACAAACAAGAGAAAAAGTAACTCTCCTGAAGAAGGACTTGTCCTCAAATTTAAGTACCAACAAATTTACATTTATCAAATTTGACACTTGCATGTTTGACAAATATCTGGTGAACAGTGACATTGACTACAGTATCATACTTAACAAATGTTAAATTTCATGAATGTGTTTCTTTTTAGTCTCCTCAGCTTAAAAGGATCAAATTTGACAGATGTCACTTTTTTAGTTTTGCTTATGTATGTATACTAACCGCAGGTGTATATTGTTATAAAATACATTATTTTTCTCAAAAAAGACGTTGTAAATTCGTGTTCAACAATATCAAAAGTAGGGTACATACTGTCAAAAAAGTAAGTCTAATGGCTTTTTTATGTTAGTTAAAAGGTTAAAAGAAATAATAAAATTTACTCCTGAAATATCCTATGCCAATAAGGTCTTTACCTCACCCACGTGCTTTATTTTTCTCAGAAGTGCCAGTTTCTAGAAAAGATGGAATAAACAATTCGTAAATTCGTCGTTCTTTTATTACTCTGTTGCTGTACTTTGTCGTTTGTGTAAAAATATTCATCCAAATACAAGGATTTTAAATGGTAGTTGCCTCTCTGGTTGACCCTTGTAGGCAGATATATATATATATATATATATATATATATATATATATATATATATATATAGAAAGAGGAAGGACAGTAACAGGGCACTGGCAACAAACAATCCTAAGTTTAACTACTGGGAAACGCCCTTATAAGGAGAAGAGATGAGCAATCAAAGATCGATCTTTATGAAAAAATTAGTTTCTAGTAAAGTTGACGTTTCTTTTCTCTTTCTGTCATTTTTGCTATTTATTACCAGTTACTTTTCTATGTCTTCTTGTTAAAATTAAATAATTAAAAAATTAAATATGACAAATAATAAATAATGTCCAGTATTAATTTTCTCTTTCAAATTTTTAAATTAGTCTATGAATCTCTTGATTATAAAATTAAAGAATTAATATAATTAATAATAAATAACTCGTCGAAGAGTAACATTCATCAAATTTAAGTCCCCCCCTTTTTTATAAAATTAAAACTAAAAAATAGATATCATTAATAATTAATAATTTATCTAAAATTAGCATCCACCTAAAAAATTTGTTGACCTTGTAGGCAGATATATATATATATATATATATATATATATATATATATATATATATATATAGAAAGAGGAAGGACAGTAACAGGGCACTGGCAACAAACAATCCTAAGTTTAACTACTGAGAAACGCCCTTATAAGGAGAAGAGATGACCAATAAAAAGAACGATCTTTATGAAAAAATTAGTTTCTAGTAAATTTGACGTTTCTTTTCTCTTTCTGTCATTTTTACTATTTATTATCAGTTACTTTTCTATGTCTTCTTGTTAAAATTAAATAATTAAAAAATTAAATATGACAAATAATAAATAATGTCCAGTATTAATTTTCTCTTTCAAATTTTTAAATTAGTCTATGAATCTCTTGATTATAAAATTAAAGAATTAATATAATTAATAATAAATAACTCGTCGAAGAGTAACATTCATCAAATTTAAGTCCCCCCCTTTTTTATAAAATTAAAACTAAAAAATAGATATCATTAATAATTAATAATTTATCTAAAATTAGCATCCACCTAAAAAATTTGTTGACCTTGTAGGCAGATATATATATATATATATATATATATATATATATATATATATATATATATATATATATATATATATATATATATATATATATATAGAAAGAGGAAGGACAGTAACAGGGCACTGGCAACAAACAATCCTAAGTTTAACTACTGGGAAACGCCCTTATAAGGAGAAGAGATGACCAATAAAAAAGAACGATCTTTATGAAAAAATTAGTTTCTAGTAAAGTTGACGTTTCTTTTCTCTTTCTGTCATTTTTGCTATTTATTATCAGTTACTTTTCTATGTCTTCTTGTTAAAATTAAATAATTAAAAAATTAAATATGACAAATAATAAATAATGTCCAGTATTAATTTTCTCTTTCAAATTTTTAAATTAGTCTATGAATCTCTTGATTATAAAATTAAAGAATTAATATAATTAATAATAAATAACTCGTCGAAGAGTAACATTCTTCAAATTTAAGTTCCCTCTTTTTTATAAAATTAAAACTAAAAAATAGATATCATTAATAATTAATAATTTATCTAAAATTAGCATCCACCTAAAAAATTTGTTGACCTTGTAGGCAGAGAGATATATATATATATATATATATATATATATATATATATATATATATATATATATATATATATATATAGGAAGAGGAAGGACAGTAACAGGGCACTGGCAACAAACAATCCTAAGTTTAACTACTGAGAAACGCCCTTATAAGGAGAAGAGATGACCAATAAAAAAGAACGATCTTTATGAAAAAATTAGTTTCTAGTAAAGTTGACGTTTCTTTTCTCTTTCTGTCATTTTTGCTATTTATTATCAGTTACTTTTCTATGTCTTCTTGTTAAAATTAAATAATTAAAAAATTAAATATGACAAATAATAAATAATGTCCAGAATTAATTTTCTCTTTCAAATTTTTAAATTAGTCTATGAATCTCTTGATTATAAAATTAAAGAATTAATATAATTAATAATAAAATAACTCGTCGAAGAGTAACATTCTTCAAATTTAAGTTCCCCTCTTTTTTATAAAATTAAAACTAAAAAATAGATATCATTAATAATTAATAATTTATCTAAAATTAGCATCCACCTAAAAAATTTGTTGACCTTGTAGGCAGATATATATATATATATATATATATATATATATATATATATATATATATATATATATATATATATATATATATATATATATATATATATATATCTATATAGAAAGAGGAAGGACAGTAACAGGGCACTGGCAACAAACAATCCTAAGTTTAACTACTGAGAAACGCCCTTATAAGGAGAAGAGATGACCAATAAAAAGAACGATCTTTATGAAAAAAATTAGTTTCTAGTAAATTTGACGTTTCTTTTCTCTTTCTGTCATTTTTGCTATTTATTATCAGTTACTTTTCTATGTCTTCTTGTTAAAATTAAATAATTAAAAAATTAAATATGACAAATAATAAATAATGTCCAGTATTAATTTTCTCTTTCAAATTTTTAAATTAGTCTATGAATCTCTTGATTATAAAATTAAAGAATTAATATCTGATCACATTTTAAAAAAACGAACGTTTTGGTTTATTTTCTGTACCTGGTTTGCATTTTTAGAATCCAGAAGAAGCTACCATTAGGCAGCGAAAGCTCGATAATAAAAATAAAAAGCAGATACTAGAGCCTTTAGATCTTTGATTGCTCATCTCTTCTCCTTATAAGGGCGTTTCCCAGTAGTTAAACTTAGGATTGTTATATATATATATATATATATATATATATATATATATATATATATATATATATATATATATATATATATATGTAGTAGTGGTTTTTCGGATATCCCGTGTTAGCTTAAAGTCCCGTAATGGACAGTTTCGCTGACGTTTCAATGGAATCTCATCCATCTTTTTCAAAGCGTTGATCACTGATCGGTGTCTTTGCGTTGAATGTCGAGACTGGCTCCGAGGGCGCCGGTTTTATGTGCTCGGGGTGTGGCTCTATTCATCGGACGGATCTGGCCAATAGAGGCTCGGCTTTCGCTGCCAAGCACCAAGACACCGACCAGTGACCAACGCTTTGAAAAAAATGGATGAGATTCCATCGAAACGTCAGCGAAACCGTCCATCGAGGGACTTTAAGCTAACACGGAATACCCGAAAAACCACTACTACATTTCACACCCGTGAGAACATTCGTCAAAACATATATATATATATATATATATATATATATATATATATATATATATATATATATGACTGTTTTTAGTCAATTTCCACCGGTTTATTTAAATTGCGATGATGCGTTTCGCTGTCGATGCAGCTTCTTCAGATCTACATTTTACACTGTCAAATTAACTTTAATGTTCACAATTTTATATAATTTCTTAATTATAATATTACACCTAATTAAATTACATTGATAGTATTGGAAAACCCACACAGATTTGGAATTAGGAGAATAAATTCAATAATGGTAAATTGCTTAAATCTACCTGGTCGTTGAGTAATGTACCTGTAGTCCTTAATCGATTTATTTGCATTGTCTCTAAAAGGTTTAGTTTTAAACCTTTTTGTTAGGTGTGTAAAATTTTGAAATTCTTGTTAAATGTTTGATTTCCTGTTAAAAGATGATTAGCATATGTTGAATTAGATTTTCTATGGATAAAACTTTTTTCGTGTTCTGTAATTCTTTGTATAAATGTACGTCTAGTTTGTCCTTTGTTTTAAGACATAACCCACATGTTAATTGATAAACCCCTGATTTATTGTCTTTATTGATTTGTGGTGTGTAGTTTTTAAGATATTTCCCTATAGTATAGTTAGTCTTGTGAGCTATGTTGATATTTTTTTGATTTAAAAATTTCCCTAGTTTTTTTTGCTTCTTGCTTAACCTATTTCGGCAAACCAACGAAAAAAACTGGGGAAATTAAAAACTACAAACTACAAATCAATAAAGACAATAAATCAGGGGTTTATCAATTAACATGTGGGTCATGTCCTAAAACATACGTAGGACAAACTGGACGTACATTTATATAAAGAATTACAGAACACGAAAAAAGTTTCATCCATAGAAAATCTAATTCAACATATGCTAATCATCTTTTAACAGAAAATCACACATTTAACAAGAATTTCAAAATTTTACACACCCAACAAAAAGGTTTAAAACTAAACCTTTTAGAGACAACGCAAATAAATCGACTAAGGACTACAGGTACTTTACTCAACGGCCAGGTAGATTTAAGCAATTCACCATTATTGAATTTATTCTCCTAATTCCAAATCTGTGTGGGTTTTCCAATACTATCAATGTAATTTGATTAGGTGTAATATTATAATTAAGAAATTATATAAAATTGTGAACATTAAAACTAACTTGACAGTGTAAAATGTAGATCTGAAGAAGCTGCATCGACAGCGAAAACGCGTCATCGCAATTTAAATAAACCAGTGGAAATTGACTAAAAATGGTCTTTTATTACATATTTATAATGAATTTCCATCAAGTAGAAGCTACAACCATCCAATATATATATATATATATATATATATATATATATATATATATATATATATATATATATATATATATATATATATATAATACTAGTTGTTTAATGTTTCATATAAGTCATTTAAATTCCTAAGTGTTTTGAAGTTTTACCCTTTTTTCTGCGATTTGTTCCTTACTAATGACTAGTAATACTGCCAAATGAGTTACTTATTCATTTATAGAATATATCATTTCTTGTATGTCTTACAGACAACTTCCGTCAACTAAATTACTACTTAAGAGTCGTAGCAAATGGATGAACTACCTCTTAGCTGGCCTTAATCATCCCTACGACTTCAAGGATTTTGCAGATTGCCTTCCTACTCTTTCTACATTCCAGCTTTACTGATGATTCGTGATGTGGTCCAAAAAATTGTTTTTTTTTCTGTTGTAGATCTCAACCTTCTTATTGAAATTTCTCGTCAGCATGTCAATATTTTTAAAGAAAAAATTACAATGTAAACAATGGTGTACTCCACATAAATTTCTTCCTTTTAATGAAAAACCTCGCTACGTCACTGGAACTTAGAAGAGCAAATGAAAATCGAGCCTGTAACAAGGCTGCAACTTCGCAATCCAGATTAACGGAAAATGCAAGAGAGAAATGTCTTTTGGAAATGTGAAATAAAGATTGTCTTAAGACGGCTTGTTGGATTTAAACAAGGGATTTAACTTAATAGAGAGGTTTAGGAACGGTTTCATTGTTGAGGTAAAAATTAAGAGTAGTTTCGAAACTTTTATAATCTCTTAAATTATCTCTTTCGGGCATGCAAAGTATAATTCGAGGGCGGACTGATACATCTAGGTAATTTCTACGCAATGGTGGCATAACTGTTGGTAGACGTGATTCTTGTAACGATTGTATTTAAAATTTCAAACAGACTCACAGTGATTCGGCAAGAACATGCTAGCGGGACAATATTCATGACGTAATTTCCAGGAACCACTGATAACGACTTGTAAACAACCCCCCCCCCCCATTTAACGAATTCCAAGAATTAATTTGTTTATCACCTCATAAAGGTATCTTATCAGGGGGTGAAAGTAACCCTTATAAGAGAGGTCATTTTCATTTGCAAATCAGTTGCATTTTATGCACACTTGTGACAACATATTTTAAAATTGGTAGCAAAGTGAAACGAGTTTTTTGTGATGGAATATTCTGTTGAAGGTATGTACTCTATTATGACTTATATTTCTTATAAAAAATATGTATACTTTTGGTGTAATATCAATTTGTAAATGTATAGATAAATCCAGCAAATTTTACATTAATTGTAAACTTTAAAAGTAGCAACTTTTTTATCCACATATATCCACCTAGATTTTTCTATATGTAATACCTACAACATTCAGGCACAGATTCATATATATTATAGACCCCGAAAAGGCCCGAAAGTAAAATTATTTTATTTTATCCAGAACGAGTCGTGACTATGACGAAAATGGAGTTTTTTGAAGAATGGCTAAAACATGACAAAACTGAACGAAACAGTGGCATTTTTTATTATATAAGTGAAAAATTCAATATGTCTGATGTTTCTGACGATTCTCTAAAACGACTCAAAATGAAAATATCAAGCCTTTCAGCAAAATTCAATCAAAAGTGGACTTCTTTAAAGTGTAACAAAGAAATGTTTCTAATCAAACATAAAGATTGGTTAGAGGGATCCGGAATCGAAATAAAGATGTGTGTTAACCAGCCGTGCACTTCAACATCATCAGCGGCTCTTTCCGTAGGGCGACACAAAAAATCATTTGAAGACTCATCAACGAAGAGACGGAGAGTAGAAGATCTTTTGGAATCGCGAAGTGCAAGTGAGCTTATTACAGCAGCTGAGTTAACTACTCGAAAAGAAGGGCATCGAAGTGTTGCTAAACAGATCCATAACGTCGCGGTCAGTGAAACTAGAGAAAAGAATAAGTGTTCTGAACAAAGTCGGCAGTTAACACCAGACGAAGCTTAAGCTTATTATGTGGACTCGAAATCGACTTCTCACTCATATAAACAAACAAGAAAATGGTCAATGAAAGCGGGACATCAAGTGTATCCATCGTTTTATAGTTTAGGTAAGTCCAAAGCTTCTTGTTGTCCTTCTGACGAATATATTTCTGTGACTGAATCTCGAGCTGAAATTAAACTTCACGCGATATTGGATAAAACGGCTGAACGATTAGTTAAAGCTCAGACGGAAGTCATTAGAAGTGTGTTACCTCGTTCATATTATACGTTGGTAAGCAAATGGGGCTGTGATGGGAGTTCGGAGCAAAGCACGTATAAGCAGAAATTTGAGAACACTAACGCTACAGACGAATTTTTGTTCGTATACTCATTTGTCCCTTTGAGACTGCTTGATGGCGAAACTGTGATCTGGCAAAATCCAAGACCTTCCTCTACTTTATATTGCCGTCCTATTAAGTTTATTTTTGCCAAGGAGACAAAAGAGTTTACGAAAGAAGAAACTTCTAAAATTTTAGATGAAGTCAGTCCGCTTCTTCCAACATTATGTAACGTTGCTGGATCTCAAATCTCTGTTAAACACGATTTGTTGTTGACAATGACTGATGGCAAAGTGTGCAATGCCTTAACAGACACAAGTTCAACACAAAAGTGTTATATTTGCGGTGCCACCCCATCTACTATGAACGAGGAGTCAAAGAAATATCCCAGCAACGAAGAACGCCTTGCATTTGGTTTATCTACTTTACATGCATGGATCCGCACGTTTGAATGTTTGCTTCACATCAGCTATCGTTTAGAAATAAAAAAGTGGCAAGTCAGGGGAGATAACGACAAAGCTATTGTGAAGCAACGCTCACAAGAGATACAAAAAGTGTTTAAAGATCGTATGGGTCTCATTGTAGATAAACCAAAACCTGGGTATGGTAACACAAACGATGGAAACACAGCACGTAGATTTTTTTCCAAAGCTGAATTGAGCAGCGAAATTACAGGATTAGACGTAAACCTTATTCGTAGATTTCATGTAATTTTAAGAACTTTGTCATCGGGATATGACATTTATATAGAATTCGAAAAGTTTTGTGTTGATACTAGAAAATTATACCTTGATCTGTATTCGTGGTATTCCATGCCCGTTACTGTGCATAAAATTCTTGTACACAGCGCGAAAGTTATAAAATCTTTTCTTCTTCCCATTGGACAACTCTCCAAAGAAGCCCAGGAGGCAAGAAATAAAGACTGTCGTAGATTCCGTGAACGGCACACCAGGAAGCGGTCACGTATTGCCACAAATACAGATCGATCCTGTTATCAACTCGTATAGAGAATTACCGCGAAGAAAATTTACTTCTTTGCCATCGGAGGTTCTGCAGTTGATTATCCCACCTTCATTGCCATCCGAAACACCATCAGTAAGTCATCATCACGAATTAAATGAGGAGGATTATTTACTCTCTGAATATTCTACTGAATGGGAGAGCGGTGATGACGACTCATCTGATGGTGATTAGTAGGTTTAAGTATTTTTTAATTGTAATTATTATTCTTATTTTATTGTGTGTTGTAGTTGCTTATAATTCATGCCTTAGTATATAAGTTATTTAATATTATATTTATTTTACTTATACACCTTGTTATTGTAAACAATTGATATATAGATACTGTTATTGTACTAATTTATTTTAAAAGAAATAATATTTTGTAAATTAATAAATGTGGGTACTATCATTATGATTTTTATTTTTTTCCTAGAAATTTCTTTGTAAATTAACATGATTGTGCTTTTCACACATAACGAGTAGGTAGACGTATGTAGCTAATTAAAGAACAATTAGCGACAATAGTGAACAAATCAGACACATTAGTAAACCACTTCCGTCTTGCAGCTACATATTTCGATTAATACACATACAGTACACATTTTTCAACTTTTTTTTCTTAAAATAGCTTAAGATACCTGGAATATACATAAACAATTGAAATAAGTGAAGAAATAATATTGTCCCGCTAGCTTGTACTAGTCGAGACACTGTGAGACGGCAAGTACAGTTGTTTGATAGCAGACCAGACAGAAACTGAACTGAACGACATTCATGGGGACTCTACACCAGCACTCAAGATCATTTATTACTGGATAAATGAATTTAAACGTAGCCGTAAGAGCATTGTGGATGCTGCAGATTCAGGACACCCGAATGAGATTTCTTCTGAAGAAATGGTAGATTAAATTCATGGTATCATAATGGAAAAACATCACATTAAGCTTCGTGAGATTGCTGAGATCATAAGCATCTCATATGAAGGGGTACATGATATCCTGCATAAAGTTCTAAAAATGGAAAAGCTGAATATGCGATGGGTGCCGCTCCAGACCAAAAATGCACGAAGAAGGACAAATCAATGTCGGATTTGGACAAGTTGCAGCGTAATCCGAAGGTATTCTGGCATCGTTTTATGATGGTAGACGAAACGTAGATCCACCATTATACCACGGAAAGAAAACAGCAATCAAAACAATGTGTTGGCGAAGGTGAAAGTGCGCGAAAAAACGCGACAACAGTTTTATCGGAGGGAAAAGTGATGGTAACTCTTTTTTGGGACCGACGGGGTATCACCATGATTGACTCTTTAGGAAAGGCTAAAACAGTGACTGGCTCTTATTATGCAACATGATTGAACCATGTGTCTAGTGAGTTGGAGTATAAGGGACCAAGATTAGCTAGCAGGGATAATGCCTGTTTACACATTGGCCGTTGCAATGGCCAAAAGCACGAGCTGGGCTACCAAATAGTTCCCACCGGCTCTTTTCCTGAAATTTGTCCCCGATTGATTTTTTTTGTTTCCTAACATCAAAAATTATCTTAAGGAAAAGAAATTTTTGCCAAATAAATAGGCTTTTTGTGCTGTCTAAAACATTTTTTTTTCTGAGGAAATAAAAAAATTGGAATTTCGCCTGGACCAAATGTATTGAGCTCAATGGATATTATAATAAGAAATAAATTTTTGTTCTTGCAAAAAAAGGTTATTTACCTTGTTTTTACAAGACTTTTCAATCCGCCCTCGTACATCGAGGATTTAAACCAAAGAGCGTGAATATGAAGAAGTAGACCATGTTAATGCTACTAACAAAACCGGTATCCACTTTTGACAAGTGTGTTTTTTGATGGCAGCAAGCTTTTCTTCTTCTTTCGTGCATCGTGTAGCAATTTCTTATTTCATAAGCGCACATTTGGCGAACGCACAGTGTCTCGACTAGTACAAGCTAGCGGGACAATATTATTTCTTCACTTATTTCAATTGTTTATGTATATTCCAGGTATCTTAAGCTATTTTAAGAAAAAAAAAGTTGAAAAATGTGTACTGTATGTGTATTAATCGAAATATGTAGCTGCAAGACGGAAGTGGTTTACTAATGTGTCTCATTTGTTCACTATTGTCGCTAATTGTTCTTTAATTAGCTACATACGTCTACCTACTCATTATGTGTGAAAAGCACAATCATGTTTGTTTACAAAGAAATTTCTAGGAAAAAAATAAAAATCATAATGATAGTACCCACATTTATTAATTAACAAAATATTATTTCTTTTAAAATAAATTAGTACAATAACAGTATCTATATATCAATTATTTACAATAACAAGGTGTATAAGTAAAAGAAATATAATATTAAATAACTTATATACTAAGGCATGAATTATAAGCAACTACAACACACAAAAAAATAAGAATAATAATTACAATAAAAAAATACTTAAACCTACTAATCACCATCAGATGAGTCGTCATCACTGCTTCATTCAGTAGAATATTCAGAGAGTAAATAATCCTCCTCATTTAATTCGTGATGATGACTTACTGATGGTGTTTCGGATGGCAATGAAGGTGGAATAATCAACTGCAGAACCTCCGATGGCAAGGAAGTAAATTTTCTTCGCGGTAATTCTCTATACGAGTTGATAACAGGATCAGACGTAATTAAAGGCATTCTCAAAAGATCTGTATTTGTGGCAATACGTGACCGCTTCCTGGTGTGCCGTTCACGGAATCTATGACAGTCTTTATTTCTTGCCTCCTGGGCTTCTTCGGAGAGTTGTCCAATAGGAAGAAGAAAAGACTTTATAACTTCCGCGCTGTGTACAAGAATTTTATGCACAGTAACGGGCTTGGAATACCACGAATACAGATCAAGGTATAATTTTCTAGTATCAACACAAAACTTTTCGAATTCTATATAATTTATGTCATATCCCGATGACAAAGTTCTTAAAATTGCATGAAATCTACGAATAAGGTTTACGTCTAATCCTGTAATTTCGCTGCTCAATTCAGCTTTGGAAAAAATCTACGTGCTGTGTTTCCATCGTTTGTTTTACCATACCCAGGTTTTGGTTTATCTACAATGAGATCCATACGATCTTTAAACACTTTTTGTATCTCTTGTGAGCGTTGCTTCACAATCTTTGTCGTTATCTCCCCTGACTTGCCACTTTTTTATTTCTAAACGATAGCTGATGTGAAGCAAACATTCAAACGTGCGGATCCATGCATGTAAAGTAGATAAACCAAATGCAAGGCGTTCTTCGTTGCTGGGATATTTCTTTGACTCCTCGTTCATAGTAGACGGGGTGGCACCGCAAATATAATACTTTTGTGTTGAACTTGTGTCTGTTAAGGCATTGCACACTTTGCCATCAGTCATTGTCAACAACAAATCGTGTTTAACAGAGATTTGAGATCCAGCATCGTTATATAATGTTGGAAGAAGCTGACTTACTTCATCTAAAATTTTAGAAGTTTCTTCTTTCATAAACTCTTTTGTCTCCTTGGCAAAAATAAACTTAATAGGACGGCAATATAAAGTAGAGGAAGGTCTTGGATTTTGCCAGATCACAGTTTCGCCATCAAGCAGTCTCAAAGGGACAAATGAGTATACGAACAAAAATTCGTCTGTAGCGTTAGTGTTCTCAAATTTCTGCTTATACGTACTACGCCCCGAACTCCCATCACAGCCCCATTTGCTTACCAACGTATAATATGAACGAGGTAACACACTTCTAATGACTTCCGTCCGAGCTTTAACTAATCGTTCAGCCGTTTTATCCAAAATCACGTGAAGTTTAATTTCAACTCGAGATTCAGTCACAGAAATATATTCGTCAGAAGGACAACAAGAAGCTATGGACTCACTTAAACTATAAAAACGATGGATACACTTGATGTCCCGCTTTCATTGACCATTTTCTTGTTTGTTTATATGAGTGAGAAGTCGATTTCGAGTCCACATAATAAGCTAAAGCTTCGTCTGGTGTTAACTGCCGACTTTGTTCAAAACACCTATTATTTTCTCTAGTTTCACTGACCTCGACGTTATGGATCTGTTTAGCAACACTTTGATGCCCTTCTTTTCGAGTAGCTAACTCAGCTGCTGTAATAAGCTCACTTGCACTTCGCGATTCCAAAAGATCTTCTACTCTTCGTTTTCGTTGATGAGTCTTCAAATAATTTTCTGGATCGCCCTACGGAAAGAGCCGCTGATGATGTTGAAGTGCACGGCTGGTTAACACACATCTTTATTTCGATTCCGAATCCCTCTAACCAATCTTTATGTTTGATTAGAAACATTTCTTTGTTACACTTTAAAGAAGTCCACTTTTGATTGAATTTTGCTGAAAGGCTTGATATTTTCATTTTGAGTCGTTTTAGAGAATCGTCAAAAACATCAGACATATTGAATTTTTCACTTATATAATAAAAAATGCCACTGTTTCGTTCAGTTTTGTCATGTTTTAGCCATTCTTCAAAAAACTCCATTTTCGTCATAGTCACGACTCGTTCTGAAAAAAATAAAATAATTTTACTTTCGGACCTTTTCGGGGTCTATAATATATCTGAATCTGTGCCTGAATGTTGTAGATATTACATATAGAAAAATCTAGGTGGATATATGTGGATAAAAAAAGTTGCTACTTTTAAAGTTTACAATTAATGTAAAATTTGCTAGATTTATCTATACATTTGCAAATTGATATTACACCAAAAGTATACATATTTTTTTTAAAAAATATAAGTCATAATAGAGTACATACCTTCAACAGAATATTCCATCATAAAAAAACTCGTTTCACTTTGCTACCAATTTTAAAATATGTTATCACAAGTGTGCATAAAATGCAACTGATTTGCAAATGAAAATGACCTCTCTTATAAGGGTTACTTTGACCCCCCGATAAGATACCTTTATGAGGTGATAAACAAATTAATTCTTGGAATTCGTTAAATGGGGGGAGGTTGTTTACAAGTCGTTATCAGTGGTTCCTGGAAATTACGTCGTGAATATTGTCCCGCTAGCATGTTCTTGCCGAATCACTGTGGAACGGTTCGTTCTTACATTAGAACGAGTGGATCCTAGCAACTGAATACGCTGCTGAGTATACTGCTTTTTATTATTTGGGCAGCCCCTATTCGACATGTAATAATTGTTTATATCTATAGCGAAAATAAGAACTGCTAAATCTCACAAACTTTGTTGAATTAAATGAAATTGGTCTTATCAAATTAAAAAATAAAACAAATAGATTACATATAAAATGAAATATCAATTTATCCAAGTATAATTTACACACTGTAACAAGCCTAGTGCTTTTTTAAAAACAATATTTACAAGAGGCTGTTCTCTTGAGTTCTACGATGGAGAGAATATAAGTTCATGGTGGAATTAAAAGGTTACGATGATTGTTTTCAATAAGACGCAAGTGTTTACGAATTTGTAAGGAAAAATCCAATAAAATTGATTAGCCCAGTCGCCAGGGGTTTTGAGCTCTCATTAAATGATAACAGGCTGAATTTTGGCACACAGGAAGTTTTTTGGACGAAGAATACGATTAAAAAGAGGTTGCTAAAATTTGGTGTACGCTAAGCCCACAAAAGCCAAACCAAAATCAAAAACTCGATTTTTCCGTAATATCTCGAAAAATAAAAAAAGATATCGACAGCATCGCGTGTAAGAGAGAAAAATTTTACAACAGAAATAGTATATAGACTTTTTTTCCAAATTTTTTTTATTGGCGTGAGAATTTATTAAAAATTTGAATAGATGATTCAAAAAGTGTGGCGCTCCAAACAGGTTAATTTAAAAGTCTATGCGAAGCGCTACAAGATTAATCTTGCTTTTAGAGTGTAAAAAAAAATTAAAAGATAGCTTTTTGAAGAGGAGACTGCTTTCCGATGATACTAATAGTTTTTATTTATAATTTGTAAAACTTAAAACGAAATTTTTGTTTGCATGATTTTAACGGACATACAGTGGAAGAAAAGTGGAATGGGATCAACACATAGGAAGAATGGCAAACAACAGGATAGTACGGATAGCAAGAGACCGAATGGACGAAGATCAATGGGACATGCAAGAAAGAGATGGAGCGACGATGTATAGAGCAAGGAATAAAAAACAACAGGCAATAGTACCTAGCTATAAGTCGGAAGAAGAAGAAGTTTCAATATAACAATAACTAAAAAATACCCGCATTGTCTGTGTTATTTAAAAATTGAGTTCTAAAATATGAAAATTTTCCTGTAGTGCGCCATTGGCAATTTTACGTTCAAAGCAGTGCGAAATGATCAAAAAAGTCGGATTTTTTTTTAGTTACAGTTAAAAGTATACTTCATATTAAAAAATCATTAAAAACTTTAAAGAAAAAATATCTTTTTATGTAATTTTGCTCTTTAAAAAGTGTTCATGATATTTTTTGCTT
>CM032452.1:94383424-94422451 GCA_019049505.1 Pachyrhynchus sulphureomaculatus | reverse complement strand
GGGCGCATCGACGGCTATGATCATTTAGCGCCCAAGAATTTGATGATTTACCATTAGTGGGTTAAACTCTGCAGTTGAATTCTTTTAGAAATTCTATTATGTTGTCTTTCAGAGTAGTAAAGGAGTTTATAATTGAGGCAATATTAGACGGAATGTTATGTTTAACTCTTAAGTTATGGTGTAGATTGGCTTCAAATAAGTGAACTACAGATAGAGGGGCGTCACAAATGGGGACAGGTCGGAGGGGGTTTTTTCTTTAGCAAGTAAACATGAGTCGAATAATTGTGTCCTGTTGCCAATCTTCTCATTAGTACGTTATGTCTATCATCTATTGCCATGATTTTTAGGGGAGGGAAGACATTTGGTTTGTTGGGCCACAGTTTATTGTTTGGGTCCTCCAAGCCCCATTTGAGTTGGAAAAGAGAATAGTGTAGATGTTTTAGAAAAATGTTAAAGTCGGAAAAGCGGTTTTCTCCCACGTTATGGTAGCCTCTTTCGATGGCAAGATTTGCTAAAGAGTCCGCTCTATCGTTGTGTAGATTACCAATGTGGCTGGATAACCAAAACAAGGATATCGTACGTTTTTTTTGGAAAGCAGTATACATTAGATCTGAGATCTGTCTTATGTAGTTAAATTCCAGTTTTCTGGTTTTGATGACATTGAGTGCACTTAGAGAATCAGAGATTATGAGGGTCAAAGGATGAGAGTTAACTTGAAGAGAGTGGCCTCCTTGATGGCCAATAGTTCTGCAGAAAAGATGGAAGAGTGTTTCGGAAATTTGAACAATTTAATGACATTGTCAACGAAGAGGGCTACTCCTACTTCCCTATCTGTCTTGGATCCATCGGTGAAAAATAAGGAATTTTTGGTATATGTGCAGGATAACCTTTCAAGGAAGAGCTTGTTGAAAAAGGAATTGGAGTGTTCAGATTTTTTGTATGAATGTAGAGTTAGATCAATGTTGGGGAGAGGAGAAAGCCAGGGAGGAAAAAAGGTTTGAAGAGGGTAGTTTTAGAAGAGAGGAGCAATGTTGTACTGGGAGGTCAGAATGTTTATTCTGTGAGGTATGGAGTCAGGGGGAAAAGTTAAGTTGGATTTGTGAACATTAGCTAGGTTGAGGGAATTCCTGGTGTGGGGTCGATGAAGGGAAGATGAGTAGAATTTTAGTAAGGAGAGTATATTAGAAATTTAATATATCGGAGAAATGTGCTTTTACAAAATACATAATTTGGTATTTTATTTCTTGTTTATAAAGAGATATTTTGTTACAAAGGCGAAAGAGTCAATAAAGGAAAAAAAGTCGTTATTTTTTAGGTATTACGTTTTGAGTAAGTTGGTCGTAAATAACCAATTATTAAAGAAAAATATATTCGTTCTACAATAAATACTGACTTTGACTTTCTCTTGCTAAAGGAAAACTTAATACAAACGTTACTACTGGATATTTTCGACAGCAGAAATAGTAAAAATACTTGATACTCCCATATATACTTTTACGACGAACACATTTAATTTCTATGAAAACTAAACCTAATTATTATGGAATTAATTCATATATTCATGATGATGATGATGATGATTTTCAATGGTCAGGGCGCATCGACGGCTATGATCATTTAGCGCCCAAGAATTTGATGATTTACCATTAGTGGGTTAAACTCTGCAGTTGAATTCTTTTAGAAATTCTATTATGTTGTCTTTCAGAGTAGTAAAGGAGTTTATAATTGAGGCAATATTAGACGGAATGTTATGTTTAACTTTTAAGTTATGGTGTAGATTGGCTTCAAATAAGTGAACTACAGATAGAGGGGCGTCACAAATGGGACAGGTCGGAGGGGGTTTTTTTTCTTTAGCAAGTAAACATGAGTCGAATAATTGTGTCCTGTTGCCAATCTTCTCATTAGTACGTTATGTCTATCATCTATTGCCATGATTTTTAGGGGAGGGAAGACATTTGGTTTGTTGGGCCACAATTTATTGTTTGGGTCCTCCAAGTCCCATTTGAGTTGGAAAAGAGAATAGTGTAGATGTTTTAGAAAAATGTTAAAGTCGGAAAAGCGGTTTTCTCCCACGTTATGACAGCCTCTTTCGATGGCAAGATTTGCTAAAGAGTCCGCTCTATCGTTGTGTGGATTACTAATGTGGCTGGATAACCAAAACAAGGATATCGTACGTTTTTTGAGGAAAGCAGTATACATTAGACCTGAGATCTGTCTTATGTAGTTAAATTCCAGTTTTCTGGTTTTGATGGCATTGAGTGCACTTAGAGAATCAGAGATTATGAGGGTCGAAGGATGAGAGTTAACTTGAAGAGAGTGGCCTCCTTGATGGCCAATAGTTCTGCAGAAAAGATGAAAAAGTGTTTCGGAAATTTGAACAATTTAATGACATTGTCAACGAAGAGGGCTGCTCCTACTTCCCTATCTGTCTTGGATCCATCGGTGAAAAATAAGGAATTTTTGGGATATGTGCAGGATAACCTTTAAAGGAAGAGCTTGTTGAAAAAGGAATTGGAGTGTTCAGATTTTTTGTATGAATGTAGAGTTAGATCAATGTTGGGGAGAGGAGAAAGCCAGAGAGGAAAAGAGGTTTGAAGAGGGTAGTTGTAGAAGGGAGGAGCAATGTTGTACTGGGAGGTCAGAATGTTTATTCTGTGAGGTATAGAGTCAGGGGGAAAAGTTAAGTTGGATTTGTGAACATTAGCTAGGTTGAGGGAATTCCTGGTGTGGGGTCGATGAAGGGAAGATGAGTAGAATTTTAGTAAGGAGAGTATATTAGAAATTTAATATATGAAATGTGCTTTTACAAAATACATATTTTGGTATTTTATTTCTTGTTTATAAAGAGATATTTTGTTACAAAGGCGAAAGAGTCAATAAAGGAAAAAAGTCGTTATTTTTTAGGCATTACGTTTTGAGTAAAATTGGTCGTAAATAACCAATTATTAAAGAAAAATATATTCGTTCTACAATAAATACTGACTTTGACTTTCTCATGCTAAAGGAAAACTTAATACAAACATTACAACTGGATATTTTCTACAATAGAAATAGTAAAAATACCCATATACCCATATATACTTTTATAATGAAAACATTTAATTTCTATGAAAACTAAACCAAATTATTATGGAATTAATTCGTCTTCTTCTTCCACGTACTGTAGGCCTCAGGCCTGTAGTTTCCAACTCATCAGTTTTCTTGAGATGTTAATGTCCACGATTCGAGCCATCTCTTTGAAGGTCTTCCCAGGGGTCGTCGTGTTCGTGGTTTACCATCTCGCGCAATTCTCGCTAGTCTCACCTTAGTCATTCTCTCCACGTGATCTCTCCAAGCTCTTCTGCATTTACGTCCCCATCTGATTATGTCTTCCACTTCGCATTCATGTCTTATGTCTGTCTTTCTTTTCCTATGTCTTAATGTGTATCCTGAAATGTTTCTAAGTATTTTCATCTCTGTTGTTCAAAGAATGCTTTTTGTTCTTTTATTGTCTGCTCTTGTTTCCATAGCGTATGTTAGTGTGGGTCTGACACATGTTTTGTATATCCTTACTTTTGCCTTTTTATTCATAAAGGCATTGTTCCAGATGATGTCCCGAAGTTCGCCTGATATTCGGCTGGTTTTGTTTGCTTGGTCCTTCACTTCTTTTGTTCTATTTTGGCATGAGGTGATTTGTATACTTAGATAGTTAAATGAGATGACTTGTTCTATTGTTTTTGTTTTCCAGAGCAAGTTTGCATCTTATTGGCTCTTTAGATATAACGAGGGTTTTGGTTTTTGTGGTGGATACCTGCATGTTGAGGGCTTTAGCTTTTGTGTAAATGAGTGCAGAAGCCGCTATAAGTCGTCATCGTTCTCTGCCACGATCACAGCGTCGTCTACATAACAGACAATGTTGATTTTACCCGTTGTAAGTGAATATCCGTCCTCCATGTCTCTGATATGGGTTATTATCTCGTCCATTATTAAGTTGAACAGTTGCGGGCTTAAAGAGTCCCCCTGTCGGATTCCGGTTGGCGTTTGTATTTCCTGTGTCAGTCTTTGATTAACTAAGATGTGAGTGCCTGTATTGTGGTTTAGTTGTTTTATGATGTCTATTATGTTTTTTGGCATATGTTTTCTTTTTAGGATATCAACTACGTGTTTTAGGCTTACTCTGTCAATGCTTTAGTGAGGTCTATAAAGCACATAAATGCGGGTTTTCCGTATTCTATGGCCTTCTCTACTACTTGTCTGACTATGAAGATGGCATCCTCGGTTGACCTATTTTTTCTGAAGCCTTGTTGTTCTTCCGATATGTTTACATGCTCACTTATTGTTGCTTCTATGATCTTTGTAAATAGTTTCATGGTTGAGCTTAACAGTGTTATACCTCTATAGTTTTCTGGTAATTTCTTGTCTCCTTTCTTGAATATAGGAATGGTTATACTTTTTCTCCATTCATTAGGGACTTCTTTGGTTGATAATATTTTATTGAATAGCTTTGTAAGTTCTGCCATTAATTGTTGCCCTCCATATTTTAGTAGCTCATTTGGTATGTTATCTAGCCCGGGTGCTTTCCTGTTTTTAATCTTTTTTGCGTGTTCTATCGTCATTTCACCTGGTATCTCTAAGGGTTCTTCGATTTCCTCATCTTCCTCCTCATCCTCGTCTTCTCTTTGGAATTAATTCATATATTCATAAAGGCAAAATTAATTTATCATTTACTCTAAATGTCCCCCTTTTGCTTTTACACAAGCCCTCAAATGGTTAAAGTCCGTTTGTTTGGAGTTGATAGCATACAACTTGGGTTATAAATATTAAAATGTTATAAAACCATAAGCGTCCGAAATTTTTCTACCAATTATTTGCATTTTTAGTTTTAATCTCCTTTATTTTCTATCTCTATACATCATTGCGTCCTTTTTCTAAAAAATGTTTTATTACATGCCTTCTAAACTTTACAATAAGTTATATAAATCAACTTATTTCGAAGTTTTTTTAATGACTAAATGATGTAACTAAAGCTCTTATTTGTATGATAAACGAGTACAATTAAAAATTCTTAAGAACTAGAAATCTACAGTGCCATAAAGGTACAAAAAATTATTTGGGATTTTAGCAGTTAATGGAATATAATTAACCAAAATACTTATTGGTAGGTGGTGCCTAAGTACCTAAGTATGCAATAAAAATATTCTGTGTAAGTATAAAAATAAAGCAAAAACCTATAATATGGTTAGTTCAGCGAGGGCTTCAACTTTCAGTTTTGCCCCGGTCATACTTCGCGGGGTCTGTAAATCTGCATTTTCCCTGCGAGAAAAAACAATGATACTTAACGTCCACGATACCCTAGTGCAGGGATGCTCAAACTTGAACTGCTGGCGATCTACCTCAATATTGTTAGACTACGATCGATCGACTCTGAGAGGCTGCAAGTAAGTGTGATATGGGATTGTCGTCTAGGTATGGTGTATCGTGGCATAGATATTAGTTTTTTAGTCAAGGTAAGTGTAGGTCTGCTCTAAAATGTCAATGAAAAAACTCATAATTATTCAAAATTGCGAGTTTATTGGTTCTTATAAAACAAATGAGTTCTAGTGTCTAAACTTAACTAAAGAGTGACTTTGGAGTTGAAACGTGGCACTGCATATCCTCAGCATACTTTTCATAAGATAGTACGTAATTACCGAGTGCTAATCGCAAGCATGATGACATATGTTCATCAGTTAGTCGATTGCGATATTTTGATTTAATTATCTTCATTTCAGAAAATTCAGACTCGCCCAAGTAAGTTGACCCAAACATTGCCGTCAGTTGAAGGGCAATTTGCCTTAGATTCGGATATGTATCTTCAGATATAAAACACCAGAATTTTGTATCAGATGCTGTGGCTTTGAGATATATATCTGATATAATCTGCACTAACTCATTTTCAACAGAACATGAGTCCATGTTAAACTGACTTGCTAATTCAGTAGCTAATTCCTCAATGTTTTTACACGAAAAAGGATAACTCATAAATGATGCGATATTTGCCAATTTACTGAAATCATAAAAACGTATTTCGAATTGGCCCAAAATATTTGATAATTCTGCCTCATAAATATCATAATTCAACTGAGCTGCTTTCAAAGACGGACAATTTTTCAGATCCTTTCTTTTCAGTTGATCTATCATACCTTGCAATTTACTTTTGAATGCGTTTATTGCGCTAATCATCTCAATAATAGTTTTTCCTTTACCTTGAAGCTCCAAATTAATGGTGTTTAAATGCATTGTGATGTCTGTCAAAAATGCCAAATCAGTCAGCCATTTTCCCTTTTTCAGCATCTGAGTGTCATCACCTCTTTCGTCCAGAAAAGTTGTTATTTTGGGCAATAATTCTTGAAACCTTTCTAGGAATTTTCCACGACTCAACCACCTGACGTCCGTGTGAAGAACTAAATCAGTGTGTTGTCGTTGCAAGCTACGTGCACGGATAGAATTCACAATTTTTTATTGCAATGCCCATAATCTCCTCCATGTTTAGAACTTTTGAACACAAAACTTGTTGATGTATAATGCAATGGAAGGAGAAAAATGAAGGAAAATCATCATTAGCTCGACACAATGCCACAAAACAGTTTTTATTTCCAGTCATTGCTGGTGCTCCATCGGTTGTAATACACACTAGTTTATATATTGTTAGTTGTTACAAAATTGAAGAAAACGTCATATATATCTTTGCCACGGGTCTTTCCTTTCAGAGGAATCATTGTCAAAAACTCTTCCTTAGCCGACATGTCATTGAATACCATTCGAATAAAAATACACAGCTGGGCAGTGTCTGTCATATCGGTGGATTCGTCGAACTGTAAAGAAAAGTATGTACATTCCATGATATCATGTTTTAGTTTATCTGCCATGTCCTGACTCATGACTTCAACACGCCTTGTGACAGTCGGACGAGATAACTGAAGTTCTCTAATAGCAGTCATAATCTCTGTTTTATTTTTAAAATCTCCAGATAAAGTCTCACCCGCTTCAATAAATGCTTCCTTCACAACCAATCCATCATCAAATGGTTTCTTGTGTTTCGCCAATATATGAGATATTTTAAATGACGCGATCGTTGCAGCTTTTGATTGTTTGGCTCGTCTTGTGAACATGGTTTGTTCTTTTTTCAAACAAGTTATCAAATCACGTACTATTCGTTTTCTTAATTCACTCTGTGACGGAAAACCCTTTTTATAGTTTTTATGAACCGTTTTATGATGCCTCTCTAAGTTCCCACGCTTATGTATTGCAACTGACGCACGGCAAATGAGACAAATGCACTTATCCTTTACCATACAAAAGAAAAATTCTTCCTCCCAATCGTTATTAAAATGATAAGTTTTACTTTTCTTCGCCGCACTCATTTTGGACTATTCATTAATAAACTTTGTATCGATGTATCGCCTTCAAGTTATAACTCAGACTGACTCCTATTCCTGCAGGCGCAACATTTATATCGGCGCGAACGAAGTCTCGAATGTTCCCGTCAAACACGCCGCCCGAAGTTTCCAGAAAAATGGGCGGGAATCAAAAACGCGGCTTTTCTTGGACTTTGATAAAGCCACCTTTTGCCGCTAGCAGGGTGTTATTACGGTAAAAGAAAGTGATGAGGGGGTTATTCTGGCCTAATTGTGGATCGAATAAATTTTAGTAGTTTATTCATTACATTTTGTTTTAGTTACCTAAAACAAAATCTGTGAATAGTTCTATATCGGAGTTTTTTTTCTCGAGATCGACTCAAAAAGCACTCGCAATCGACTTGTCGATCGCGATCGACCGTTTGAGCACCCTTGCTATAGAGAATATTCCGGAATTTTTTCAAAATTTTTTGATCAGTACTTTTCGAGATAAGGGAGGGCAGCGATTTTTCGCAATTTTTTAAACATTGTAACTTATGAAAAAACTTGCCCCAACGTTGTGGGGTCATTTTGTAGCCTATGAAAAGGTGTTTAATTGCGCCCCAAGCTTGAGCACAATTTTCTTGCAGCCCCGCTTTAATTTCTGATAATGAATTGAGTGAAACCTGATTTTAAAGGAACTAAAGAAATTAAAGAAACACTAGCTCAGTTTTCTTTGGTAGAGAGATATGGGTAAGAGATATTTGTCTTACGTCTTTTTGGAATTATTTTCTATTTTTTTTTAAAAAGCCTCAGTTGTACAAGTTTTTTGGGCACCACTCATTTTAAAATAGAAAGGATTTAACTTCAGCTAAAAAAATGAGAAAAAACTGAAGTGTTTTATGGATATTACTAAAAAGTATTAGTCTAGTACAACTTATCCTGAAAAGAAAAATAAGTATTCAGTGAGACACTAGCTTTAATCAACAAAAAGAAAATTTATTCATGTTTTAAAATGAAAAGTTCTAACCTTTACAGTTTTACCTAACAAATTCTAGCCTAACTAGTAGTTGTTACATTAAAATTTTAGACTATTATAACCCCCGAAGACGAGAAATCGTGCTTTACACTTCACTTTTTAGTCTGTTTTACATTGCAGTTAAGGCACTACTCTCGAATAAGTCTATTGAAGGGAGTTTTGTTGACTTACTGTTTTTTATTCCTGCTGTGATCGACTACGCCCGATTTCACACTTTTTTCTTAACAAACACTTAGAAAGCCCACTACGGCTTTTATTGAAGAAACTGGTACTTTTACTTAGCGGCTCTGGTGAAAATTAGCCTACTTCGGCTAGATGGAAAATAGCCTCTCGGCTAGACGGTACTGCCTGGCTGCGGCTAGATGGAAAACAGCCCGGCAGCGGCTTGATGGTACTGCCTGGTTACGGCTAGATGGAAAACAACCTTCCTTCAAGCTCTGCGGAGCCTTAAATAATCGTGCGACTTTTGCCGGTAATATCACGACGCTCCAATCAAAACTGCGGATCAAACATTTCACCAATCGCGGCGTAGCGAGAGGTTCGGTCAGGAACCCGCAAAACACCGTATATACCGAACGTCTTGGAACTTCTGTTTAATATACCGTTCGGTACAAAAATGAAAATAAGTACAATTTGAAATGGAAAAATCAGTAACATTACATGGTCTTAAAATCTAGGAAAAAATGAATGTTACATTTACCCCCTTCCAAAAAAAATAGACTACACTAGTCTATTAAACTTAGGCTACTTATGAAAAGGTACAAAGTGGTACACTATCACTTAATACTAAGGTCAGAACTTAAAACAAAATTACAAACTTCGGACCTTACTACTAGACTTAATTCAATTAAGCACTAATATTAAGTACAATGAAAACCAAATGAAAATCTTTGCATGTACACAAGAATCTTATAACTAGACTTAACTTAATTAAGCACTAAGGTTAAGTACATCAAAAAGTAAATAAAAATCCTTGCATGAACATAAGAAATACCTGTTCAAAGTAACAATCGCGGTCTTCTTATATAAAAGAATCAGCTCTGTTATTGTTACCAAAACAAAAAATATAACTTTGTCTAGACTCTTGTCTGAATCAAAAAAAGTGAACTGAAATAAAATATGAACACCCCCCTTAAAATATTTTAAGGATTGTCTGAAAATTTTTTATTTCAGCAAAAGAAATTTATTAAAATTCTAAAATAAAGAAAAAAATAAAAAAATGATTCTAGTGCAAACACACTAAAAAGAAAAAGTCTTGTCAGACCATTTAGCACAAGGCCAAAAAAATATCTGGATAAATATCCAGGCAAACGCTCGGGAAAAATCGCTATCAATGCTCTAGCTCATCGCTAAGAGAACATTCCAAATCTAGTATCACTACTAGTCGCACTCAGAAAATAATCGCACTCTATCGCGCAATGTCGACGTCCTAAGACATCTAGACATGCTAACATCGCTAGGGAAAACGCTCTGGTTGATCGCCAGAAAACACGTTAGCTTATCGCCAACAAAACACTCTGGTATATCGCCAGAAAAAACTCGGCTCCTCGCCAAGAAAACACTCTGGCATATCGCCAGAAAAAAGCCTCAGCTCCTCGCCAAGAAAACACTCTGTAAGTAGTCCTCGACTACACAAAGTCTGCGTTCTAAAAGAACAATCTCGCCTTTAACATAGTGAGCAGCTATAAAAGCTAACAATATCACTATAGGCACAGTGAATAGCTATAAAAGCTAAAATTCACCCTAAACACAGTGAATAGCTATAAAAGCTAAAATTCACCAAACTGAATGATCCTGCTTCAAAAAGCAATGTTCACTAAGAACAGAATGATTAGTCCGCGCGCAACTAACATTCAAGGAAACATTCCCAACATAACTATATGAGACAGCAAGTCTCGAAATAGGACCTCCCTAAAGTCATAATCCTATATATGGGAGTCCATAAACAAAACGACTCAAAATCTCGCATTTTGAGCACATGCCCTCAGGCAACCAACATACACTGAAATATATACAGAAATATATACAGAAATATATACAGAAATACATACAGGAGTTCAAATCCCAAACTCTTGGTTATGATAACTCCATACTGAGCTTGGTGAAAGCTCTTAGCAAAAGCTAATCAAATCTTCGGCACATCGCACCAAAGTGACAAATCTGCCTAGAAACATGAGCCGGAAAAAACGCCCTCCGCCATTCTTCAGGGTGGCTACACTGAGATATAAAACTTAACCAGCATTGCGCCTCTTCAAGTTGCATGAAGAACCCTCGTGTACTGGTCTCGCCCTAGAACAACAACGAAAAACATTAAATCCATCCCACATAACAGGAGACAAACACCTCACCACGATATACTGAATGGTGGAGACAATAAAATACAGAATTGGTGACCCTGGAGTCCACCAACTAAAAGGAGTGGATTATAGCATCCACTAAACTAAAACGGTGTCTACCACACCACCATAAGTCAAAAAAATTTAATCAATAGGGTGTTCCGAAACACACTACTGCCAACAGCCTGTCACCACTAATAGGCTAATTGGAGCTGAGGTCGACTACAGTAGCTAGGCTCTCCTTTGGTTCAAATAGAAATAACCATTGGGTAACAAAACCCCTAAAGGTCCCAAAGGTCAAACGTTCACCCCCCATAGACTACCCTTCCAATCAGTCTGTTCCTCAGGAAGACTAACTCCCTGCCAAACGTCGTAACGGCATCTGTTAGCACCCGGTGCATCACAGCCTGTAAAAACAGATAACTCATGGGATACAACCTAAAAGGTTTACAAGGTTGACTTAACCAAGCTTTTAACGAAATTTTAAAAAAACGAAAATGAGCTTAAAAAGCTACATGAAGCAAAAATTTCTCAAATTTTCGGTGGTAACGCAACAAAACTTTTGAAGACGACAAGAGCTTTTCCAGCTTAATCAGAAACAAGAAGAAAACATCGTTGACAGCTAAAATATCCGATCATGGTGTTAATCGTCTCCCTAGACAATAGCCTCTAGAAGAAACTGCTACAGGTATCAGGCAAAACCGTTTTCTGTCAGCCCAAACTTCTAGATTACCTCTTGGAAATCTAAAAATTCGGTTAGGAATCTTCCTTCACTGCGCTTAGCCTCTCTTGACAAGGTTCTCATCTCGGTATCAGATTTTGATCATTTCTTTGTGAAACGACTGTCTTACTCTGCCCTCATCTCTTGTAAATGATCAGCCTTTAGTTCTCCTGCAGGGCTTCAATTTCCTATCAATCTGATAGTAAACCGAAAAAACTCAACATACGCCTATGAGTCCATGCAAAAAAATTTTAAAAAAATTAGTGACTCAAAGGTAACGTTTAAACGGCTCTGAAAAAAAAACAGAAAATACCCTCAGTTTGTCAATTCAGAAGAAGATCTAAACCAAAATAATCCAAGTCTTAGACTTACAGGATAAACCAAAATCAATTTACTCTTAATTGCACCCAACATATACCATTAAGGTAATAAAAATACACCCACTCGGGTAACAAACTTTGAAATTGCTCATAAAAAAAATTTTGACTCAACATCATACTACACGAGCTACATCTTGCGCTTGTCCTAACTCAAGATCACCTTGGATTGCCTCTAATCAAAATTTCGCTTCCAAGTGTCAAGAACTGGATATTATTTGGGGTCATAAGCAAATCAAATCCCGCGACCACCGACATACCAGTCTCATGATATATCCTGAGTGTGACTCCTTCGCACGCTCGCAAAACTGAGTCGATGCTAAACATCAACCACAATCAACCTAAGTTTGGGATATGGCCAATACCCAAAACCTTAGCATTAAACAATAAAAGTAAGCTATTCTCTGCTCAACTTTTATAACAGTCAAAAAAACGAGGTCGTCACCTCTACAGAGCAACATCAAAAAAAATTTAAGCAATTAAGATAATGTAAATATAAATTATTCTTCTTCTGACAAACTTTCACTAGGGTTAGGTCCGTTGAATGGTTTTAAGTCTTTAATATGCCATCGTCCTACTTTAGTCCCATCTAAATTAACTAAACCATAAACTAGATCTGAAATCTTTTCTCTAATCACACAATGCACATACTTAGGTACCAACTTAGATGTGAATTTATCTGCTGCACTGGAAAGAATTTTATTTTTTCGCCAAACGTGATCACCTATATTAAAGGCAAAATCCCTTTTCCTAAGATTGTAAGACTTACTGTTCCGTTCATAAGCCTTATGTATCCTACTACGCACGTCGGTGAAAATATCTTTTAAACCCTTTAAATTTTCGGCGTACGCACCCCTGTTACCCGGAATTATTTCGCTGTCAACATTGACATCCAAATCTAAGTTTTTATAATATGATCCAGATAGAGGTATATGTCTGCCGTAAACTAAGAAAGACGGTGTGAACCCTGTTACTTCGTGTCTTGCGGTATTTATCGCTTGTTGGATTTTGGAAATATTGCTATCCCAAGTGTCATGTGAATCCACGTAACTTCTTAAAGCGGTCCCGACTGTTCGGTTATTACGTTCCACAAAATTACATTGGGGAGAGTACACGGGATTAAAACGGATGTTAAAACCATAAGTTTCACTTAAGCTCTTAAAACTTTTAGAGGTAAACTGAGTACCGTTATCGCATATTAAGAGCGATGGAACACCGTGGATTAGAAAGACATTATTTTCCAAAATTCTCTCTATATATCCAGCTTTAGAGCTTTTCAAAGGAAATAGCATGGTATACTTTGTAAACCAGCAAGAAACCACGAGAAGCCATTTATTTCCCTTTTTTGAACGTGGGAATGGGCCTACTAGATCAGCTGCTATGACTTGAAAAGGGTAATTAACCGTTTTCTCTTTTCCCATCAGTCCCATAGGTAGTGCATTTGGAGATTTCTGCGCTCCACATACTTCACAAGTCCTCACAAACTTTACGATGTCAAAACGCATTTTTGGCCAATAATACTGTTCCTGAACCCTGTGAAGAGTTTTATAAAAGCCAAAATGACCAGAAGTAGGAGGAGTGTGACACATGTCTATAACTTCCTCTCTCTGTGGTTTAGGAACTAGTATTTTCCACTCGGGTACATTAACCTTTAAAGGCAACTGGTTTGGGATAAATTTGTACACGAAATCATTTTCCACCTTCCACTGCGGAAAATTTTGAGGAAATTCTTTAATTTGCTGCCGTAAATTGTCGTACCATGGATCAATGCGATCTACATCAACTGTATCAATTCTTACGCCAAACTGTGCATTAAGACTGTTTTCGTCCGCTGTATGATCTGGGATTCTTGACAAAGCGTCAGGAATAACATTGTGGACTCCTTTTCTATGAATTAAAGTAAATGTGTGTTGTCTCAGCCTAATCGCCCAACGCGCTAGTTTGCCACTAGGGTTTTTAATAGAATTAAGCCACAATAAACTATAATGATCTGTTATGACCGTGAAAGGAACACCTTCGATGTAAGGTCGAAACTTTTCGATGTTAAAGAGTACGGCTAAACATTCTTTTTTCAACAACCGAATAGTTACGTTCAGCCTTTGATAAAGTTCTACTGGCATACGCTATCACTCTTTCCTCACCATTGATTTTCTGTGTTAGGACGCCCCCTAAACCGGTATTAGAAGCATCACTAGAAATATAAAACTGTTGGGAAAAGTCTGGTTGGGATAAGATGGGAGCTGAAACCAATAGCTCTTTAATCTTTATAAAAGATTCTTCGGCTGCCTTTGTCCAATCTATCGATTGTCCTTTTTTTCGTCCTTTCAAAAGATCATTAATAGGCGACAACAAGGTAGAAAAATTCTCGATAAAACGTCTATACCATGAACACATTCCTACGAAGCGCTTAACTTCCGTAGTATTAGTAGGCCTCGCATAATTAACCATGCTTGCTACTTTATCCGGATCGGTACGCAAGGAATTTGAGCCTACAATATAGCCTAAAAACTTTAGAGAAGTTTTGAAAAAATCACATTTGCTCAAATTTATCGTCAGTCCGGCCTCTTTCAATTTATCTTTTACTTCCTTAAGTAAGCGAATATGCGATTCGAAGTCTTCCGATGTTACTAAAATATCATCGAGATAGGTAAAAATATGTGGCTCATATTTCGGACCAAATATAGCGTCCACTAAACGTTGCTGAGTTTGAGCAGCGTTCTTTAGACCAAACGGCATAGTGACGAACTGAAATAGACCTCGGCCTACTACTGCAAAAGCGGTCTTTTCTTTAGAGGATTTGTCTAAAGGAATTTGCCAGAAAGCCTTTCTAAGATCTATCGAAGATACATACTTAGCATTCCTGAGTGATGTCAAAATTCTGTCGATGTTCGGTAATGGGTAGTTATCAAATTTGCTGACCTCGTTGAGCTTTCTTCCGTCAAAGCACAGACGATACTGTCCATCGGCCTTTTTCACCAATAAGATTGGAGAACACCAGGGACTGTTTGATTCTTCAATCACTCCGAGTTTCAACATTTCGTCTAACTCTTTATTTAATACTTTTGACATATAAGGAGACATGGCGAAGGGCCTTGTCTTTACAGGACTGGCATCAGCCGTATCTATAGACATGGTGATCTTATTCGTTCGGCCTAACCTATCTTTACTACTTATTTCATTGAAAGAGCTTATTACTTTTTCTGCTTTTAAGCGTTCCGTCCGCGAGAGATCATCTAGGGTACATAGACGCGAGAAAAGGTTTTCAAAAGAACTTTCTGAATAACAATCTTTAAAACTTGTTTGAGAATTGTCTTCTAGGGACTGTGGATACCACGAATTATTTTTAAAATTTACTAAAATTCCGAATTTTTGTGCAAAATCACATCCTAAAACCAAAGTATGTGATAGAGAAGGTACTACTAGAGCAGAGATTACTAAACAATGACCATTGCAGACTAGCGGCAACTCAACCGTACCTAAAACTTTTAGACGGCTGCCATCTGCAGTGGTAACACTTCTATTTTTGACATGGCATATTTTTATACTTAAACGACTTAAAATTTTAATACCATTCTGACCTATAACGGAGGCATTTGCACCAGAGTCAAATAAAGCCGAGAAATGGGCACCTAATAGATTTATCTTGATATGCGGTCTGTTATCTAAATATTTATGCACGAATAAAGGAGACATGTGACCATTTGGAGAAGCAGGAGTTTTAACTTGAGAAGGAGAATTTTTATTAGACTTAAAAAAATCAGAAACTTTTTGTAACCATTTAGTCCAATCTGATCTATTGGAATATTTTTGTTCGTCCGTGTTTCTAGAACGTTTTGGATTAGGGGCTTTACTGCGAACGTGAGCTTGTGACTTAGCCGAAAGATTAGAGGCTTTTTTTTGTTGGACTTAGTATATCCGCCTTGGTAATATACCGTCCTTACTCGTTTTTTGTACATTTGGGGCATGATGCTAGTCTCACACCAGTTGTTCCACATTTGAAACAAAATACCCTCTTAGGTGCTGTACAACTTTGGTAAGTGTGATTCGGACCTTCGCAATTCCAACACGTGGAAATTGCCTTAGGTAAAACCGACTTGTCATTCACCTTAGCTGCAGTGTCGCTAATTTTAGAATCACTATCTTTTCTTTTACCCGTTTTCCGGTTACTCCTAGAGTTCCGATTTAATTTCCCAACTTTATTTGTCGAGACTCCACTTCGGCCATTTGGATTATACTCTACTTGATGTATATTAGTTTTTCGCCTTTTGGTCTGCTCTTTTCCAACAAATAATCGGACTCTTCAAGTTTTCTACATAACCCGGCGAGTTCGGCTACCGAATTAATATCTAGTAGAGCTAACCGATTGACGAAGCTAGGCAAAATATTCCTCCGTATAAATTTAACTTTGGTACTTTCCGAAGGCTTGGTGGATAATCTACCAAATAAAGATTCCATGTGGGCAATAAAAATCACAGTGGACTCATTCTTCCTTTGTCGCCTCCTCTTTATTTCCGACCACAATTCTTCATCATCATCACAGTGCAAGAAGTCCTTCTTTAGCCTATCTACCAAGGAATGCCAGTCGTTGACACTTGATTTTATGCTTCTAAACCAAATGAAGGCATCGCCAGTGAAAAATTCAACAGCAGAGCTGAAAAGTTCATCTTCCGATACTTTCCTAGCTTGTGCTATTTCAGTCAGCCTCTCCAAAAAAGGATAGAGCCTCTTTGAGTCTCCATTAAATTTCAATTGCCATTCGCTGACAGGAATATTTCTGGCTGCGCAATTCACGATTGGGGCTGGTACGTTTATGACTGGGGTTGTAATAGGCAACTGTGGTAACTCATGACCCGGAGCTATCTTTTCTGCAAGATTTGCTTCCATGAGCACACACGTAGCTATTGTTTCCTGAACATATTTGGAAAGCTTCGACGCTTCCTCTTCGTCATCCGGCATGGGAATTCTTTGTACGCGACCCGCTACATGCGATAAACGTGATTTAACCCGGTGTACAAGTGAATCATTTGGATCGCCGTCATAACTATCGATTAAGTTTTGGATAGAATTTAAACTCTTTTCGATACCAGCCGTTTCTTCTGTATTATCCAGAGTGTCATCCCCTATTTTTATCATTTTTCCCGGCTCATTAATTTCTTTACTTAAGATCCTCGTTAGAATCTTTCTTTTATCCGCGACCGGACGTTCTGAGAAAGTACGACGGATTTTCAGTTCATAGTCTAATTCATATTCCAGTAGGTGATTGACTTTAAAATTGAAGGCTTCCATGATAAATGAATAAAATTTAAAAGAACTGTTTTAAAAAAAATCGTAAAAATATTTCTCCTGTGCTCCCAATAGTCTAAATAAAAAATACGTAAAGGCACTTAAAATATGTAAACTTCTTTATCAAACATTTAAAAAATCTTCGACAATTTCAAAAAAATTTCTAAGTATTGCCTTCTATTAAAATTCTTTTACTAATATCTTAAGAATTTCCTATAAAAAATCTCCAAATATCGTTTCGTCTATCAGCAAAGTATTTTTAATATTCATGCAAAATATAGGTGAGAAAAAAAACGTACCGTTTTTTTTTTTCCTCGGCTATCCGCAAAATAAACAGTGTAAAATTAAAGTCGACCAACACATCTGCTAATCTGAACTATAAAGCTAGCTTTTAAGAAAAAAAACAGGGATCTCTTATCTTAGAGTCAACAACAAAATTCAAATATCTAACTCATATCATCAGATAAATTGAAATAAAAAATTCTACGAATTTCCTGCTTTTGTCTTACTGCTATAGTGTAGTTTCTTTTAATAAATATTATGAAATAAAAATATCTGCAAAGTTAGAGCTTTTATTTTGTTCGAAAGCTAGTACACTGAACCCTTTTTTTAAAAAATAAAATTCCAAAAGCCCCGCGTTGACAGCGCTATTTTGTAACTCATGAAAAACTTGCCCCAACGTTGTGGGGTCATTTTGTAGCCTATGAAAAGGTGTTTAATTGCGCCCCAAGCTTGAGCACAATTTTCTTGCAGCCCCGCTTTAATTTCTGATAATGAATTGAGTGAAACCTGATTTTAAAGGAACTAAAGAAATTAAAGAAACACTAGCTCAGTTTTCTTTGGTAGAGAGATATGGGTAAGAGATATTTGTCTTACGTCTTTTTGGAATTATTTTCTATTTTTTTAAAAAGCCTCAGTTGTACAAGTTTTTTGGGCACCACTCATTTTTAAAATAGAAAGGATTTAACTTCAGCTAAAAAAATGAGAAAAAACTGAAGTGTTTTATGGATATTACTAAAAAGAATTAGTCTAGTACAACTTATCCTGAAAAGAAAAATAAGTATTCAGTGAGACACTAGCTTTAATCAACAAAAAGAAAATTTATTCATGTTTTAAAATGAAAAGTTCTAACCTTTACAGTTTTACCTAACAAATTCTAGCCTAACTAGTAGTTGTTACATTAAAATTTTAGACTATTATAACCCCCGAAGACGAGAAATCGTGCTTTACACTTCACTTTTTAGTCTGTTTTACATTGCAGTTAAGGCACTACTCTCGAATAAGTCTATTGAAGGGAGTTTTGTTGACTTACTGTTTTTTATTCCTGCTGTGATCGACTACGCCCGATTTCACACTTTTTCTTAACAAACACTTAGAAAGCCTACTACGGCTTTTATTGAAGAAACTGGTACTTTTACTTAGCGGCTCTGGTGAAAATTAGCCTACTTCGGCTAGATGGAAAATAGCCTCTCGGCTAGACGGTACTGCCTGGCTGCGGCTAGATGGAAAACAGCCCGGCAGCGGCTTGATGGTACTGCCTGGTTGCGGCTAGATGGAAAACAACCTTCCTTCAAGCTCTGCGGAGCCTTAAATAATCGTGCGACTTTTGCCGGTAATATCACGACGCTCCAATCAAAACTGCGGATCAAACATTTCACCAATCGCGGCGTAGCGAGAGGTTCGGTCAGGAACCCGCAAAACACCGTATATACCGAACGTCTTGGAACTTCTGTTTAATATACCGTTCGGTACAAAAATGAAAATAAGTACAATTTGAAATGGAAAAATCAGTAACATTACATGGTCTTAAAATCTAGGAAAAAATGAATGTTACAACATAATACAAAGAAAAGTGTGCGCAAGCATTACATTATATAAATTTTTCCACTAGTGTTCCTATAAGTTTTCATTTCACTCCCCACTCGATGACCTGGTAATTTTTTTTTCACTTTCGATTTCACCCCCAAAACTAACCCCCTAAGTCAAAATTTAACTTTCAAAACTACACGGCTCTGATGAGACCATCAATTCCCATATTAATGCCAAATTTCAACTTTCTGTGTCAAATAGTTTCGGAGAAAATCGGGTGTGGCAGACCGACAGACCGGCAGACAGACACCGAAGTGATCTTATACGTGTTCCGTACGGAACACTAAAAAGCCAATTATTTTTTGAAGGCCATAACAATCATGTTTGTAATGCAGTTAAAAAATAGTTTTTGATTAACGGCGAATGCCTTTTCGAAGTATTTCTTTTCCTTCTGAGTAAGATCTTAGATCTTTGATGTATATATTATGTTATTTATCATTTTCTTGATTAATACATAAAATAATACATCAATTATAACAGACAATTTTTTTTATGGGCATAACACACGTGCTACAGGAATGTCCTAAAGCTCTACAGGAGCGACACGTATAACTGCTGCCTTGGTTTTTCTACCATCAAATTTTTGCTTGGCTACTGTCATCCCCAGATAGAATTTTTCCCAGATCTTTATTAAGTTGAACGACATCTTTCTGTCTGCGGATATTTACATAAGTAACCGTTGTTCGAAGAAATAAACATACTGGCATCTGCAAAGCTGTAGATTGGATTCCCGATCCTATCCAGAAGATCGTCAATGTATATAAGAAGGAGAGTAGGAGACACTATAGAATCTTGGAATACACCAGTCTACTGCCACTCGTAAAGAACGCTCTCTGAAAATCCACGAGAGCCATAAACAAATAGTTCAGACGTACGATAAAAGCGTAGGTTAGCCAACCATCTGTCATGTCAAACACGGTCAAATTGCGGTGTTAGTAAAACTGATTAAGCGGCTTGTTGTCTTGGAATGTTTGAATCAATGTAAAACTAAAAGATTAACAACATCCAAACGACCTAGTTACACATTACATATTAAGTAATAGTTAGATTTTTGAATATAAAATTAACACCCTCTTTGCCTCGAGGCCGATTCAGACTTCGCGGTAATTTAACAACTAATTTTACATTAATAATTATAATTTGCAAGTAAAGTTTTACTTTGGTATGTTCATAGTTTTATCTCAAGATTCAAGAGTTAACACTAAGAAGATTAAAAAGTTTTAACGTGCTATCTTGGATGATAATTTTGGTCCTATTTAGCAAAAATTAACGCCCGTTAGTGCTAATTTTCGAAGTATAAATTTGCTATCATTTTATAATAATTTTAATTCAATGCGCCCTTAAGGTTATATTGTGCTTACACAACATATAAACTAAATACCGGTCAAGTGCAAGTTGAACTTGCGCAATTAGAGTTCCGTACGTTGATTGCTTTTAAAATAAAAAATGTTGTTATGGAGGTATAAAATGATCAGTGACTTCACAAAACACACCCCAAATGAGTTTTCAATAAAGTTTGTTTCCAATCTTAACTGAAAAATAATGACCTTGAAATTTTTGTTTTGTTTTTAATATACCAGATAAATTATTAAAGGTAAGGTGATAATTTTCGTTGAATCTACACCCCGTGGAGAATATTCCATGTTTTTTCAAAATTTTTTGATAAGTACTTTTCGAGATAAGGTGGGTGGACAGCGATATTTCGCGATTTTTTTAAAATAATACAAAGAAAAGTGCGCGCAAGTATTACATTATATATGTATATATTTTTTACTCGTGTTTTCACAAGCTTTCATTTGACACCATACTCGATTACCTAGTAAAAAATTTTTTTTTTTCACTTCCGATTTCACCCCCCAAAACTAACCCCTTAAGTCAAAATTTAACTTTCAAAACTACATGGCTCTGATGAGGCCATCAGTTCCTATATTGTTACCAAATTTCAACTTTCTACGACAAATAGTTTCGGAGAAAATCGGGTGTGACAGACAGACAGACAAACAGACGGACAGACAGACGGACAGACATCGAAGTCATTTTATAAGTGTTCGAAACACTAAAAATGTTGTAATTTTAAAAAGTGGTTATTTTTAGTAAAAAAAATCGATGTTTCACTTACGTTATGAGTTTAATTTTCATCGGAATTATAACCCATGCAAAACTCCAATATGGGACAAATTCCATTTTAGGTGGGATTTTATGCAAGTCACTGTTAATCACAATAAGAAAAAATTTAGTTTTAACAGCCAATTTTATTTTTTACGAACTTCGTAACTATCCTATATGATATACGTAGTCTGACAGAAAAATAATGACTCAAAACTCTTTTGAAACCCTATATCTGGCGGCCTGTGGCTTCGTGACGTAGTACTAGCTTGCGGTGCAGAACGTCTCGGGTTCAATCCCGACAGATCGGTATACTTTTATTGAAGTACATAGGTGTTGTTAAATAAAAAATGTATGTTTCGGCACTTGCACAACATGGACGAGTATTACTACATCCCCGCCGATCTCCTCAGGATATGAAAAGGGTAAGATTCTTACTCTCCTCTCCCTACTCTCCCTACTGTGTGACATTGAGTGTTGTCGTAGTGCAGCCTTAAGAGTACATGCAATACCAAATTGCAGGTATGCCACCCTAGTCCTGGATTGTTGAAGGATTTTTTCATAAAAAATTTGATTCACAGTTTGTTCTGGTTCTTGTGGAAGAATCTTCAGTTATCAAAAAATAAATAATCATCGATTCTTCTAGCCTTTTGTAAGACGGAAACAGTTTCCACTGTAATTATCGTATTTAGAAATCCACGATTCGCTACTTGATTTCACGCAACAGCAGAATACAATTCCCTTTCAAGATGGTGCAAAGATCATTAAACTGATCTTTGCAATTGGTCCTGGTTCACACGTAACAAAAACTTTGGATCACAATTTTGTACATGTTCATATTCTGTGCTAAAAGTTAGTAAGAACGTGTCCGCTATAATTCATTTTTGGTAGATGTGATTCTAGCAATTCAGCAAAAAATCGATAGAGGTAACCCTTCTCTATGAAACTTTTACCAAAAGCAACAGTTGATTCTGAACTTTGGTCGAAATCACGTAAAACCCAAAATATGTCACTCGTTTGCGCGTCAGTTTGAGGCAGTCTTTCTTTGTTCCCATCCAAAGGGGCCTAAAATGACACATTTCGCTGCCGCTAATCATATTAAAAAGTCGGTATCGTTTGTGAAGAATGGGTAGATCGTTTTAACGAGACGAAAAATGTCGACGATTTGCCAAAACGTGGCTTGGTAGGCAAAGTCACTCCGAAAATCGAAAAACGAATCATGTCTTTGTTTTCACGGGACCCGAAATTGACGCTACGTCAAGGGGCAACAAACTTAAGAAAATCGGATTTGAATGTGTCCCATGAGACCATTCGACAACATCTTCGTGCTCATGATCTCAAATTCCAAAGCATGTTGAAGAAACCTTTGCGGGGCGAAAATCATGTCGCGAAGCGGCTCGCTTGGGCCCACGATAAAATACTAGAGTGGCCCTCACAATCACCGGACGCGAACCCTATTGAAAACGTTTGGTCCTTTGTAAAGAGGAAAGACTCGCAAGATTCGAAAAATTTGTAAGTATGCAGAAAATCTAGTCTACAGCATGCCTCGAAGATGGCGGGCGATTATTGATGCAGGAGGCGATTGGACAACATACTAAGGTAATTGCGCCGTTATTAGTACTTCATTGATGGCAAAAAATGTTCTCAAACACATCTTTTCGAGAATGCGAACGGTCACGTTCTTACTTGACAGACTATAATAGACTAATGTTTACTTTCAATATTACCTGAAGATCCAACATCAAAAGAGTACAAATTTTTTCCATGTTGCCGTCTATTTTTAAGACTGAAAGTCTTTGAATAAGAGACTCGCCTTGCATTCCTCCTCAACTCTCTGAAAGTTATACTAGAGAATATTCTTCACAAGCCGTTTGTAACTTTCCAAAAGTTAAAGTTTCGGGTTGTTCAAGCTTGACATAAAATTCTATAGCACAAATTTACTTTAGGCTCTCCCAATAATCGTGTAACGGCAATAGGAAGTTCAACCTTACAATGAGTCTACGGTAGGTATTAATTTTACCACCATGTAAAGTAAGGGACAGAAGCGTTGTCGATTCGTGCACAGCGTTGTCAGGTTCACTGCTTTTCTTTTACACCACCTATTAAAAACAAAACATGCCTGCACCACCACCGATTAAACGTCGAACCCACTAAAAAGTCGCACCCCGCACACGAGTCGCTCCTGTAGCGCTTTAGGGACTTCCCAGCAGCACCATAAAAAACAAAGTTGAAAGATAATTTGAAACATGGCCCTCATCGATTGTTTTTCCTCGCTTGAAGCTCTAAATACTTACAATAAATGACAGAAATACTCTGAAACTGGTCCAGATCGGTAAACGCCCTACGCTTTCACGATACAATATATTTTCCCCTTGCTTACACTAGTAATCAATGATTTGGGTGAGTTGACTTTAAAGTTAGGAAATGTAGGTCGTCATTAATATTCTCAAAGACAGTTCGACTAAACACAAAATAGTAAATACATGTGAAAGTGGTTTCGACATGATTCGTAGTCTGTGCGAAAGCTAATTAGGGACTAAACTTTAACCTTCAAAAAAAGGTTAATATTATAGTGGGTTGTCGAAAAAGCATCGGGTTCTTTTAAATGAAAATGTGAACAATTTCTTTCATATTTTAAAAAAAGCTTCTTAAAGCAAATACAGTCTGTCAAATAAGAACGTGAAAAAATGTGTTTCGAGAACATGCCTTACCATCAATATATTCGTTGGTGTGCTAGCAACAGCGCAAATATCTTAATAAGTTGTTCAATCGTATGATATCATCGAGGCATACTGTCGACGAGATTTTCTGCATATCCTGCAAATTTTTAGAATCTAGCGAAACAACTGAGTCAAAGTCCTCAGAGTCTTCTATCTGTGCTTTCTCTTTACAAGGGACCAAACGTTTTCAGTAGGGTTGGCGTCTAGCAATTATGGGGCCACTCTAGGATCTTATCGTAGGCCCAAGCAAGCTGCCTCGCGACGTGAGTTTCGTCCAACAAAGGTTTTCTTCAACGTGCTTCGGAATTTGACCTCATGAGCACGAAAATGTTGTCGAGCAGTCTCATGGGATACATTCTTAATTTTGCCACTCCTTGACGCAGCGTCAATTTCGGGTTCCGAGAAAACAAGACACGATTTGTTTTTCGACTTTCGGAGTAACTTGTTACGTTTTGGCAAGTCGTCGACATTTTTTGTCTCCTTGAAATAATTTAACCAACTTCTTCACAAACGATACCGACTTTTTAATATATTTAGCGGGCAGCAGAATGTATAATTTTGTGCCCCTTTGGATGAGAACAAAGAAAGACTGCCTCGAACCGACCCGCAAACAAGTGACTTCTTTTGGGTTTTACGTAATTTCGGTGAAGGTTCGGAATCGACTGATACTTTTACTAAAATGCGTCGTAGACAGAGGTTCCCTCTGCTAATTTTTTTGTGGAATTACTAGAATCGCATCTACCAAAAATGACGTTCTTACTTGACAGACTGTATATGCCTATTCGCTCAATCTCAACTATTATCCCGTCACTCTAGAACTTCCGGCATTTCTCGGGAAAGAACTGAAAAAAATGACTTTCTCAAGACTCATGTGAAGCTAATTTTATACCATTAAAAAGAGTTCTGCAAAGACCGAATCAGAAAAAGTTTTCTGACTAAGCAAGGTCTAGGCTGTACGATGGATACATCCAAATTTTATACGGAATACCGCACTAATGTATCTATTCTTGAAGAGGTTAGTAAAGGGTGTCCCAAAATTCACACAAGATTTCAGTTTTTTCGCCATTTGTATGGTAAAGTGTTGCCAACGAAACAAAAAACACAGCGTGATAGCTGACAGTTCAGGGTTATTAAAAATGGAGCGCTACACGAAAGAACAACGTGTTTTCATTGTTGAGCAATGTTTTAAAAATAATAAAAGTTTGGCAGCTACAGTTCGGAATTTTCGTACAAAATATGGTCGGAATAGTGATTTAGCCTCTTCAAATGTGAAGAGATTAATTGAAAAATTCAGGGAGGCTGAATCAGTTAATGATCTTAAACGCTCTGGCCGTCCTTCAACAAACATTGAAAGCAGTTCGTGAGAGTCTTGCTGAGGCTCCAGGAACATCAATTCGGCACCGTGGTCAAGAATTGGACATTTCGAGAACCTCTCTCCAGCGTATTCTCACGAAAGATTTGCATCTTTATGCTTACAAAGTTTAATTGACTCAAGAACTGAAGCCTACTGACCAAGCACAACGAAGAGAGTTCGTTGAATGGATTATGGAACAACAACAAGTGGGTTCTGATTTTTCGAAGAAAATCATCTTTAACGATGAGGCTCATTTCCATCTTGAAATTGTCGCATTTGGGATTCAGACAGGTCACACGTGACTGTTGCGAGACAAATGCATCCACAACGTGTCAGTGTTTGGTGCAAATTTTGGGCTGGAGGCATCATCGGACCATTCTTCTGCGAAAATGCGGTTGGTCAGGCAATAACAGTTAATGGTGATCGTTATCGCGATATGATAATTCAGTTTTTTGTGCCTAAATTGCAAGATATGGATGTGGACGACATCTGGTTTCAACAGGACGGTGCCATATGCCATACAGCCCGAGAAACAATTCAATTACTGCATGAGTCATTTCCTGGTCGGGTAATATCCCGTTTTGGTGATCAGAATTGGCCGCCCAGCTCATGCGATTTAACGCCGTTGGACTATTTTTTTTGGACTTTGACTGAGAAGTTTTAATGGACCCATCATATTGCCCAGATCTTTTACTGTCAGACTACCATTTGTTTCAGTGTTTGCACAACCCCTTGAATGGTGTTAAGTTAGTTTAAAACAAGTCCATTAAAATCTTTTGTAACAATTTTTTTACCTAGAAACCACAGAACATCTATAGAATTATGATAATTATAGCCAAAAAAATGGCCGACTGTCATCGAAAAAATGCCACTCATTTGGTTTAATAAAGTTTCTTCGAAATATATAAAATAACTGTCTCAATTTTGACTCTGTAAGGTTCAATACTATTTCGACAACCATTTACGTCCTTCAAACTTCATTTCTTTGGCTTTTAATTAGATTGCCTTCCGGGCAGCCTTAGTATCTTCAGTGATGAAAACGGCGAACATCAGTAAACTTTAGTCATAAGAAAGATATACCAAAGACGGTGGAGTGCAAGATAGTTTTCGGGTATAAACACAGAATAAAAACACAACTATAATATTTTAGATAAGCTTAAAAGTGTGAAGTACACATATAACTTTTTTATTTCTCTCAAAGTTTACCTAGATTTCTTAACAAAAAATATAGGGGATATAGAAAAAATACCCGTAATTACATATTGGAACTCATCGTAAAAATTTCTATTAGGATAAGATATTTTTACTATTGTACAAGAGAATATATTAATTATGCTATGCCTCTGAATTTCTATGTATTCTATGTACCACCACTGACATTACAGCACGCGTAGCTGTTACGAATTTTGAATTAATCTCACGCATGAGTGAGGTTATGGTTAGCTGCAGCATATGGACGTTTGCAATGGTGGCTCGACCAAATTTAAAGCCCCTAATTAGCATACTGGAACCGCGAAAACCGCACACGAACAGCTGGTTTATAGTTTAGGAGTAATTGAAGTAATTTTCGGTAAATCCTGATTATTACAGAGAATTGGGTTGTCACTGGTCCTGAAATGGCCACAGTGCCAGTTTATTTAGTTGCACAAACTAAATAATTCGCAATAAAGTTATTGTATTTCTATACCAAATAAATAAATAAATAAAAAAGTATACGGTGTCCATAAATTAATATCAAGGGAAAATTACTGTCATGTTCTGAGGAATCTGTATACAGGTCTGCGGAAAAACGGCATGGCTTGAGCACCCGTTTGTATCTAGGACAAGGTACGGTCTCGTACTGTTCTCCGCACTACTTATATGGGGTGAGAAGTCCCGAGATTTTCCGAAAAATGGCAGCACAAACAAGAAATAACCAGTCAAGTGCAAGTTGAACTTGCGCAATTAGTGTTCTGTACATTGATTGCTTCTGAAATAAAAATTCTTGTTACGGAGGTATAAAATGATCAGTAACTTCCCAAAACATACCCAAAATAAGTTTCCAACAAACTTTGTTTCCGATCTTTACTAAAAACTGATGACCTTGAAATTTTTGTTTTTTTATATACCAGATAAATTATTAAAGGTAATGCACTCGTGATAATTTTCGTTCAATCTACACTCCGTGGAGAAAATTCCAGAATTTTTTCAAAATTTTTGAATCAGTACTTTTCGAGATGGAGGGTGGGGACAACGATTTTTAGCGATTTTTTCAAAATAATACAAAGAAAAGTGTGCGCATGTAAGACATTATATATATTTTTTAACTCTTGTTTTTACAAGCTGTCATTTGACACCCCACTTGACGACCTAGTAATTTTTTTTTTTTTCACTTCCGATTTTACCCCCAAACCTAACCCCTTAAGTCAAAACTTAACTTTCAAAACTACACGGCTCTGATGAAGCCATCAATTTCTATATTAGTACCAAATTTCAACTTTCTACGTCAAATAGTTTCGGACAAAATCGGTGTGACAGACGGACAGATACCGAAGTGATCTTATAAGTGTTCCGTATGGAACACTAAAAAAATCATATGATGGTACGTATAAGCACCGATGATGCACTATGTTCCGGACGTCCAAATGTGCCAGTCACTCCAAAAAACACAAAAAAAAATTAACCATATTGTTTTGAATTACCGCAATGTGAAAGAGAGAGAAATAGCTGACATCACGAAGATATCAACGGAACGCTATGCGTGTGTGGTGTATTGATCAAAAACAGCAACATATCGAAGATTGAAAATGAGAACAGTTTGGCACTATTTCGGCGTAATCTCTGGATTTTTTTACGTCAATTCGTAGAATCATAAATCGCTCTTGAAGAAAACTATGTTAAAGAATAAAATTGATTTTTGACAGAATCATTGTTTTTTCTCCAAAAGTTTCGGGATTTTTCACCTCATGTAGTACATGCACGTTAAAATAACTTAGCTACATAGTGTTGTCACTTACCTCTTAAACCTTAGATCTCTCTTTGAGTGCTATCCAGTTATTTGAGCCAAGAAAGAAGTTTCTTAGAAGTCAGCCTTACTGGTCAGAGAAGCAGTCTCTTCTAGCCTGGTTCAGGTTTACTAACAAATCTTTCTTCTACAGCTTAGCAGCTAGCAGACGATGATTAATTATCAGTAACACCTTCTGATTTTTAGGAGTAACAAAAATTTCTTGGGCTTCGAAAATAATGGACCTCTTCGACGTGTAGTCACTAAGTGTCAATCTAGGGCGCGTTTCGATCTATTAAATTTCATCAGATAAATGTAGGCCGGGCAGTATCGAACAACGGTGATTCGGTAACACTGACGTTAAGTACGCCATAGGGTGATAACAACGAACAAACCTAAACGTTACTAAATTGGCGAGATAAAGTCAGATTTTGTTGGTGGGTCTTACAGTAAAATACTACGAATGAAAATTAGGCTAGATCAGTTTTAGTTACTGATGAGGCAACATTTACCACAATGGTAATATATAGGTTGGCATTATTAACTGAGATTGGTACTAGTAAAAGTTATTAACAGTTTAAGTTGTTGACCATCTTGGGCACTGTGGACAAAACTTTTTATATAACAAAACAGTGGCATCTTTGACCATTAAGTCTAGAGAAAACTAGACACATTTTTAAAATCCATAATCATTATGCTAATATTGTTTTATTGGTATGACACATGTTCTTCAGGGAATTCCCCATATCTCTGCAGAAGTGATGCATGTGTGATAAAAGCGATTCACGTTGGTCTTGACTCGTGAATTTGAATTTTGTACAGACTAAAAAGTTGTTACGGCGTGTAAAGCTTTTTAGTTCGAAACAATATGCCCAGCTTTTGAGAAACTTTCTTTGCTATAAATGCAACATATCCATGCCAAGACATATTTGGTCCCAAATTAGGGGCTAGTGAATAGTGTGAGAATACTAGAGGAATGTTTTATCCCTACGTGTCGGGTGCTGCAACGTTAACTTTTTTAGAAAAAACTACCTACTGGGATTTTGTAGCGTTAAATTCTTATACACATGATTCATCTATAATATATATATAAAATGCAACGTCTCTCTGTCTGTCTGTCTGTCCGTTTGTGCGCTTATTACTCGAGAACCACTTATCAGATTTACGTGCTTTTTTTTAGAACATACATATGTTCCCTGGCCAGGTTATAGGAAATATTTTTTTACGTTAGGTAACATTAGGAATAAGCAGTGACGATAATAGTGAATCAAGTCCGGTAGCGCGTTCTCTTGCAATACACTGCCTAAACTATTAAATATGGATCAATATCATGTAGCAAAGAATATAATATATATAACATGCAACATCTCTCTGCCTGTCTGTCTGTCCGTTACTGTGCTTATGTTTTGAGAACCACTTATCCGATTTACATGTTCTTTTATTAATTCATATATTTGTTCTTTGGATACGTTATCTATAATCTTCTATATTATATATATATATATATATATATATATATATATATATATATATATATATATATATATATATATATATATATATATATATATATAAAATGCAACATCTCTCTGTCTGTCTGTCTGTTCGTCGATTAGTACGTTTAGCACTCGAAAACCACTTATCCGATTTACATTTTTTTTTTTTAAATTCATTTATTTATTCTCTGGGCAGGTTTTCTATAATCTTCTATAATATATATATATAAAATGCCACGTCTCTCTGTCTGTCCGTTAGTGCACTTATCACTAGAGAACCAATTATCCGATTTATGTGTTTTTTTTTTTTAATTCATATATTTGGTCTCTGGCCAGGTTATCTATAATCTTCTATAATATATATAAAATGCAACGTTTCTCTGTCTCTCTGTCTGTCTGTCTGTCCGTTAGTGCGCTTATCACTCGACAACCACTTATCGGATTTACGTGTTTTTTTAAGTCCTAACTTAATATTTATCAAAAAAAATCTATAATATATATAAAACGCAACGTTTCTCTGTCTGTCCGTTAGTGCGCTTAGCACTCAAGAACCACTTATCCGATTTACGTGTTTTTTTTATCAAATACATATATTCTTTGGCCAGGTTAGAGGATATATTTTATTACGTTAGGAAACATAAAGAATAAGCAGTGACGATAATAGCGAATCAAGTCCACGCAAGCGGAGCCGCAGGTACGGCTACTTTAAAATAAAACAAAAATTTTGCATCCTTGTGCCAAATAGAAAGAAAATTTTAATAACAGTACATTTTGAAGTTGAACAAAAACAAGAAGCACGATTACACGATTGCCCCTTTGACTAAAATCAGGATACCATTATGCAGGACACATTTCTATACCACTTCATTGTGATGATTGAGAGCCTTTTTATTGCATATTTCAATTTTTTGTCTGTAAAAGAAATAATATTTTTGTTATCTCTAAGTGAGGGGTCCACTCTCTATATTTCATTTTTAGGAAACCCTAACTTCTTAATATTTTGGCACACAGCTGTCACATTTTTGGCCTGCAGTATATCACTTGTCAAGCAATATCAGGAGCATACTGGAATTGTTAGTTTAAAAATCTATAAAACTGAAAAGGTAACATAAAAGAGCACCTCTTACTTTTGACTTCTCTAGCAAGACAATATTCTTTGTGGATTCTATCCATGGTTCTCCCCCTTAACCAAAATATTAGGTGTCGATGGAGGTAATATAGTAAATCAATGACACCCAATTTTCTGTTAATAAACCTCTTGAACCACTTCACAACTCAACTAACAAGACCTTACGGTTTTTGATACTCCTACAGCCAAGATTTATGGAGAATAATGTTTCATGATTTAAAGAATATAAACAACTTTTCAGTTTTCTTATTAGTCAGTGTAGAGATTATTATTACTTTGAAATTTCTCGTAATACTTAGCTAAACAAATTCTATTCAGATTACAGCAATGAAAAGTATTACATATGATAGACAAAAAATAAGTACGCTATCACCATCTGTCAATATTGGCTTCGCGAAACTTAAATTAAATTAAACCCGATTGAAACTCTCTTGAATCCAAGGTCCAGGATTAGTAGACAAATCCTTGAATTAACCAAGATTTCAGTATAACTTAACTAGACATTTTAATTGTTATTTAGTATCCGTGTGGGTTTGAAGGATAAAACTGTTTGCATCAATGTTTTGTGATTCGGGTTTCCGTTATCTTCTTATAATATACAATAGATGTTCAAAAGTACGAGTTTCTTTTTTACATATACGCTTCTGCAAAAATGATTTTTTTATTTTCGGCAAATATAATCATAATATTAATGAAAAACTTTATTTGTGCCAGTAATAATGATAAATTAATTAATAATAACATTAAAACAGATATGGGCTGCCTTTTAAAGTTTTTGCAAACAACCACTAGATGGCTCTATTGAAATGTGACATTACCATTGTTGTAAAATTTAACATTTGTTATTGTTAAAACAGTGGCAACTCAGAAATTGGACGAGCAGTGTGTTTAGAGTGAGGGTCTAAAAAAAAATAGTTTTGTGAACAATTGGAAATTTCACGTAAAGGTTGATTTTTTACGATATTAGTAAAGGCCTGACAACAACAATGCCTCAAATCGCTTCGTTCAACTTTTGGTAATGGATCACCATCAGAAAAGACTATTTACAATTGGTTTGCAGGATTTCGTCATGATCGTGCTTCCCTCAGCGATGAATTTCATGAAGGTCGACCAAAATTGGTTGCTTATTTAAAAAATATCGATGCTGTAAGCTATATTATTGATGGGGATCGGCATGTGACCTACCGTGAGATAGAGGCTTCCTTAGGCATACCGAAGACTGCAATACATGCGATTTTGCATGAACATTTAGCTGTAAAAAAGATCTGTTCCCTATGGATTCCGCATAATTTGACCGAAACTCAAAAACAAACTCGTGTTAAATCGTGTAAGGAAATGCTCAAAAAATTCGAGCGAGGAAATGCAAAATCCTAATACAACATTGTAACAAGAGACTAAATTTGGTCTCACAGAGCACGTCAAAGAATTGATTATTTGACGGAGAAAAACACTGTCTTAATGTCTGACTGCCCGTATTCACCTGATTTATGTTGAATTAGACTTTTTATGGATGAAACTTTTTTCGTGTTCTGTAATTCTTTGTATAAATGTACGTTCAGTTGGTCCTATGTATGTTTTAGGACATGACCCACATATTAATTAATAAACCCCTGATTTATTGTTTTTATTGATTTGTGGTTTGTAGTTTTTGAGTTATTTTCCTATAGTATTGTTAGTCTTGTAAGCTATGTTGATATTTTTTTGATTTAAAAATTTTCCCAGTTTTTCTGTTGGTTTGCCGAAATAGGTTAAGCATTTTAAATGTGGTTTTTCTGTTCTTAAAACGTGGGTATATTTCTGAGATTTTCTTGTTTCTAAGTTTCTTCCTAACGATGTTATCGATTAAAGTAACCGAATAACCGTTTTTAACGGCTACTTGTTTTGTGTAGTTTAATTCTTTAGTAAAATTATCCCCTGATAAGGGGATATTAGTTAGTCTATTTAGTTGTCATTGTTTTGTTAGTCATTTTATTGAAGCTAGACACCATGAAGGCTTCTGGCGCTGACGGAATACCTGCCATAGTTCTCAAAAACTGTGCAAGGGAACTAACACCAGTTTTCTGTAGACTTTTTAACCTATCCTACAGAAAGGGAATATTTCCGTCCTGCTGGAAATGTGCCACGGTTCAGCCGATACCTAAAAAAGGTAAGAAGACCTTGCCAAATAACTACCGACCAGTTGCACTGCTTTCAATAATATCGAAAGTCATGGAAAAGGTTATCAATGAGCATCTTCTAAAATATCTTGAACGATTCAATATTATTAGCGATCACCAATATGGTTTTCGTAAACATAGATCAACAGGAGATCTTCTGACTTATGTAACACATGTTTGGAACAACGCAATTGAACACTTTTGGAGAATCTCGAGCGGTTGCTCTTGACATATCCAAGGCATTCGACCGTGTTTGGCACGATGGACTGTGGCTAAGTTGCGCTCTTATGGTATGTCTGAAAGGTTCTGTTTGTGGCTCTCATGTTTCCTCAGAGAGCGTTCTTTACGAGTGGCGGTCGACGGATTTCTTTCTAACACCCTCACTATCAACGCCGGTGTGCCCCAGGGCTCCATACTATCTCCTACTCTCTTTCTCATTTACATTAACGATCTGCTGGAAAAGACCGGGAATCCAATCTATAGCTTTGCAGACGACAGTACGCTTGTATCTTCATTCACCTTGAACGCTCGGACATCGGCTGCTCAGGCGAATATCCGCAGACAGCAGGAGGTCGTTCAACTTAACAAAGACCTGGAAGAAATTCTATCTTGGGGTGACAGTAACCAAGTGGAATTTAACGCTACAAAAACCCAAGCGGCAGTTTTTTTCTAAAAAAGTTAACGTTGCTGAACCCGACATAGTTATGTCGGGGCACTCCATTCCCCTAGCATCGTCGCTCAATTTGTTGGGCGTTGGTTTGGGAGCAAATATGTCTTGGCATGAACATGTTGCAGGCATAGCAAGGAGAGCTTCTCAAAAATTGGGAATATTATTTAGAACCAGAAAGCTTTACACCCCACAGCAACTGTTAATTCTTTACAAAGCCCAAATTCGACCAACTATGGAATACTGCTCCCACGTTTGGGGCTCCGCTCCCAAATATACACTGCATTTGTTGGATTCTATTCAGAGAAGAGCGGGTCCGTCTGATTGGGAACCCGGAATTGACCGGCGGCCTTGATTCGCTGGAACATCGAAGAACGGTTGGCGACTTGAGTCTGTTCTACAAGTATTTTCATGGAAAGTGTTCGAAGGATGTAGCCCGCTTAATTCCTCCCAAAGCGGTGCATGTTAGAAATACACGCCGCGCTGGTGTTTCGCATCCGTATGAGGTTCAGCTTGTTACTCCGTGTACGACGCTTTTCAAGCAATCTTTTATATAGAGAACGTCATCCCTTTGGAATTTTTAATTTGCCCAGCGCTGTGTTTCCCACCGAGTACAATTTACAGCGATTCAAGAACAACGTGAATCGCTTTTTCCGCACTCGTGCCGCTCCTGGAGCGCTTTAGGGACTTCCCTGCAGCACGTGTGCTAGACCAATAAAAAAAAAAAAAAAAAAAAAAAAATGTATAAAGCTATGATAAGTCGCGAGTTTATGATGATTAGGGTGGTGAGAACTATTGTGAATTGTGGTATCTGTATGACCAGGTTTTTGACATATTGCAAATTCATGTTTTTTCATGGTTTTTACTGATGGTTAACTCTAGGAAGTTGATTTTCCCTTCAACTTCTTCTTCCATTGTGTCATCGTAATTTAAATAAACCAGTGGAAATTGACTAAAAACAGTCTTTTATTATAAATTTCATTTTGTTGTAATAGTAGCCAAGTGGAATTTCACGGTATGAAACCCAGTCGGCATTTTTTTCTAAAACGTTGCTGAACCCGACATAGTTATGTCGGAAACATTCCATTCCCCTAGCATCGTCACGCAATTACAGGGCGTTTATTTGGGAAGAAATATGTCTTGACATAGCAAAGAAGCTTCTTCAAAGCTGAGAGTAATATTTCGAACTAGAAATTTTTACACTCTACAGCAGGCGTTTCTTCTGTACAAAGCTCAAATTCGACCAACCAAGGAATACTGCTCCCACGTTTGGAGTCTGCTCCCAAACATACACTGCATTTGTTGGATTCTATTCAGAAGATAGCTGTACGCCTTTTTGGAGGCAAAACTTACCAGAAACCTTAATATATTGAAACATCGTAGAACGGTTGACGACTTGAGTCTCTCCTCAAGTAATTTCATAGAAAGCGTGCCCTTATTTCCCCCGCAGAGAAGTGTATGCTAGGAATACACGTCGGGCTAGTTAATCACATCCACATAAGGCTCAGCTTTGGTTGTCACTCCTCGAACGACCCTTTTCAAGCAGTCTTTTATAACGAGTGGCGGCCTGTAGCTCCGTGGCATAGTGACTTGCTTGCAGTGCAGAAGGTCTCGGGTTCAATCTCGGCAGGTCGGTATACTTTATTTATTAATTTATTTAAGTATATTTGGCCTGGTCAGGTACATAAGTAGTAGTTGTTTGCAGAAATGCAATGGCAGCACTACCGCGTTGTCTAAAAGGTGGTGTGAAATACAAAAATGTATGTTTTGGCATGGATATTACGACATCCTCACCAATCTCCTGCAAGATATAAAAAGGCGTTGAGATTCCTCTAGAATTTTTTGTCTAGGACTGTGTTTTCCCATCGAATACAGTTTACAACGATGCAAAAACCAACGTGAATTGCTTTTTCTGCAAACGTGTCGCTCCTATAGCATTTTAGAGTTTTTCTCTGAGGCACATGTGCTATGCCTATAAAAAAAAATCGGGGTCCATTTCGCCGCATTACGGCTCCTTAGCCAAGATAGGATTGACGGATGAGAGAACAAGACAAGCACTGCTGAAAAATGGACTTCATCCAATTTTAGTGATTTGTATTAATTTTTATATGCTTGGAGTAGAACTCATAAAGCGCTGCTAGGAGACAATTATTAGTAATTAGCTGAACAACTCTCGACAGAGTGTAGGTACATGGTTACATCAGGCAGAGATGCAAGTTGTTTTATCTTACTTATTCTTTATGATAGTACTGCGTAAGTACTTTAAATTTCGTTCTCTTTCTCCATCGATCTTAACTTGCCTGAGGAGCCGTAATACGACGAGACGCGTCCCTAGATGGACTGACGGATGAGAAAACAGTTAATAAACGTTTTCCAATTTTAATGGTTTATAGTGATCTAAGTTTGACGCCTACATACTTCTACATTATTTTGATTTCTGTAATATTTCGTGGTACTAGCCAGAGCTTTTCAGATTAAAGCTATAAAACCGTTGTGACTCCCATCACCTTCGAAGTACTCCTGCTGTACCCGAATGCACCGGTTCCACCGTTTTCTCCATTGGTCAAACAGTTTTAGAAGATCGATGCTGTCACAGCCTCCAGCATTGTCTCCTATTTACGTTTACGAACAGTTCAAAGTCACAGGATGCAAAATCAGGCGAATAAGGGGGTAAAGGATGACAATCACAGAATTCTTCTCCAGAACTACTTAGTACAGAACGAAATCTTATCGTAATGCAGAAGGAAACTCTTTTTGCTCCAAAACTTTGGCCATTTTCTAACCAATAGAAAGTTCATCATAAAAAGTTCAGAATTATTGAAGATAATACCCAGGAATGTTTTGTTCAAAATTTTATTTGATCTATTTGATTGATATCGCCATTTAATTGGCTATAGAATATGAAAACTGTAGTATATTTATATTCCGAAAAACAATTTTCTTTCTTGTTCTATAAATTGATCAAATTGATACGTATTTTGTTATTTTCCTAACCTCTTTCAACTACACATATAACCTATATTTCACAAACAAGAAAATATGCATTAGACTTGTACGAGACCTACGTTGTTATTTTAAAAAGGCATTGAATTTTCAGCACTAGAAGATTTAAGGATATAGAGCGATAGATCTTTTATCTGGGAAATACATAATATATATAAAATAAATTTCGGTTGAAAAAGAGCAGGGAAGGAATAAAACTGATTTTTCCTTTATACATGATTATACAATTTTAACTATTTTTTTAAATTCAATTAGTACTCTGTTTTTGTTCGTGTCTTGTACCTAAACCTAGTAGTTTTTCTAATATTTCAATTTTTTTTAAAAAATACTAGTTTTCAGTTTTGTAAAAAATTGCCAGTAGCGCTATTATTTCGGAAGATGAAATACTCATAATTGGTACGAGCGTTCTATAGAGACGAAAAAATAGATATGTGTAAAGAAATTTGAGTTAGATGCTACAGGGAGTTCAAAATAAACTTATACATTTCGACTATTTTAAATTGAAAAATCTCAAATTTTTAAATGGCATACTCTGTATATTATTATTATTTCTGATAGATTTTACAAAACCCTCCAATGTTTATTAATATACCTATTTCTAATAGTTTTCGATTTATATTGAATTTTGCTATTTTTAAACCCTTGTTTTTAATACACTTACGCTATTAGGAAAACAAATAATTAATAATAATTTTAACATACTTTAACTTATCTAATGATTAATTATTATAACGTAATAAATGTTCAAAAATATTCCCGTCTACTTGAATACACATGTTTAGTCGCTTTACTATATTCCCCTTCACTTTTCTTAGCATAAAGGACGTTATTGTCCTGCACGCATCCCGTATCCTATTTTTCATAGCTACTGGTGTTGTAGGGAGATTCACATAAACACGATCTTTATTGTAGCCCCACAAAAAGGAGTCTAAAGGTGTTAAGTCACATGATCGAGGGGCCACTGAATGAATCCATCCCTACCGATCCATTTTTGTGACTATCAATCGTTTAAAAATTCCCGAACATCCCAGTGGTAATGAGCGGGAACTCCCGCCTTGTTGTATCCACATTTGATACCTTTCAAAGTTATCAACCTCTTCAAGAAGCTGGGGTAATTCGTTTTGAAGAAAATTTAAATATCTTGGCCCGTTAAGCAGTTCGCGGAAAAAAATATGGACCAATAATTCAAAAATTTAATACTCCACGCCATACATTAAGCGACCAATGGTTTTGGTTTTGAACTTCCCGGGCCCAAAATGGATTAACTGATGAATAATAATGCATGTTATGGCTGTTAACTGCTCCATTAATGCGAAAATGAAGCTTCATCAGAAAACATTATTTTGGATAAAAAATTTGGATCGGCCTTTATTGCTCCATTTATGGTGGTACAAAAGTTTACTCGTCGTTCAAAATCACGGTCTTGAAGTTCTTGGTGTAGTTCCATATGAAAGGGATGATACTTGTATTTTCTCGTGGTGCGATTAGCTGTAGATTGGGATGTGTCAGATAAGTTAGCTAGTTGACGGCTGCTGACCTGGGGATTATCTTCAACATGAAGTAAAATATCCATTTCTTTTTCCCCATTGGTAGCATTCTGGTTTACTACTTCGTATACGTCTGTTAGGTTACTTCGCTCCATGAAGTCTTACTGCCAAAAGACAATTTTTTCCCCGCCTCGCCCAGTATATAAACCATATCAATTTAATTCATTTTTAGGAAAATCCATAACTATTACCTTTATACTTCACGTACTACAACAATTAAACTATTTTTACTTTCTTAATAGACATGTCAAAATTTGACAATGCCTACATTTTTGTTTTGTCTTGGCAACTACCATACGATGTTATAGCGTAAGTGTATTAAAAACAGGAGTAAAAATTGACAAATTCAAAATAAATCGAAAACTATTAAAAATAGGTATATGACATACCTAATAAAAGTTGGAGGGTTTTGTAAAATCTATCAGAAAAAATTATAATATACAAGGTGTGTCGTTTAAAAAAAATTTGAGATTTTTCAATTTAAATTAGTCAAAATATATAAATTTATTTTGAACTACATCTAATTTAAATTTTTTACATATATATTTTTTTTCTCATCTCTATAGAACGCTCGTACCATTTATGAGTGTTCCACCTTCAGAAACAATGGTGCTACTACTCTCAAATTTTTACAAAACTGAAAACTAGTATTTTTTTAAAAAAAAAATTGAAATATTAGAAAAACTACTAGGTTTAGGTATATAACATTGTAGATAAAAAAGTAGGATATTACATTTAAAAAAACATATTATGTTTGGCCACACATTTTTGAAGTACCCTGTAGACTCAAAAATAATTTTAAACTTAACATTCCCTGAAACTATTGTATTTAACATTTTTTTCATCATTCCCGAAACAAATGAGATAATGAACTTTATTTTATCGT
>CM032452.1:94339320-94383324 GCA_019049505.1 Pachyrhynchus sulphureomaculatus | reverse complement strand
AATATATGAATTAATTCCAAAGAGAAGACGAGGATGAGGAGGAAGATGAGGAAATCGAAGAACCCTTAGAGATACCAGGTGAAATGACGATAGAACACGCAAAAAAAAGATTAAAAACAGGGAAAGCACCCGGGCTAGATAACATACCAAATGAGCTACTAAAATATGGAGGGCAACAATTAATGGCAGAACTTACAAAGCTATTTCAATAAAATATTATCAACCAAAGAAGTCCCTAATGAATGGAGAAAAAGTATAACCATTCCTATATTTCAAGAAAGGAGACAAGAAATTACCAGAAAACTATAGAGGTATAACACTGTTAAGCTCAACCATGAAACTATTTACAAAGATCATAGAAGCAACAATAAGTGAGCATGTAAACATATCGGAAGAACAACAAGGCTTCAGAAAAAATAGGTCAAACCGAGGATGCCATCTTCATAGTCAGACAAGTAGTAGAGAAGGCCATAGAATACGGAAAACCCGCATTTATGTGCTTTATAGACCTCACTAAAGCATTGACAGAGTAAGCCTAAAACACGTAGTTGATATCCTAAAAAGAAAAAACATATGCCAAAAACATAATAGACATCATAAAACAACTAAACCACAATACAGGCACTCACATCTTAGTTAATCAAAGACTGACACAGGAAATACAAACGCCAACCGGAATCCGACAGGGGGACTCTTTAAGCCCGCAACTGTTCAACTTAATAATGGACGAGATAATAACCCATATCAGAGACATGGAGGACGGATATTCACTTACAACGGGTAAAATCAACATTGTCTGTTATGTAGACGACGCTGTGATCGTGGCAGAGAACGATGACGACTTATAGCGGCTTCTGCACTCATTTTACACAAAAGCTAAAGCCCTCAACATGCAGGTATCCACCACAAAAACCAAACCCTCGTTATATCTAAAGAGCCATAAGATGCAAACTTGCTCTGGAAAACAAAACAATAGAACAAGTCATCTCATTTAACTATCTAAGTATACAAATCACCTCATGCCAAAATAGAACAAAAGAAGTGAAGGACCAAGCAAACAAAACCAGCCGAATATCAGGCGAACTTCGGGACATCATCTGGAACAATGCCTTTATGAATAAAAAGGCAAAAGTAAGGATATACAAAACATGTGTCAGACCCACACTAACATACGCTATGGAAACAAGAGCAGACAATAAAAGAACAAAAAGCATTCTTTGAACAACAGAGATGAAAATACTTAGAAACATTTCAGGATACACATTAAGACATAGGAAAAGAAAGACAGACATAAGACATGAATGCGAAGTGGAAGACATAATCAGATGGGGACGTAAATGCAGAAGAGCTTGGAGAGATCACGTGGAGAGAATGACTAAGGTGAGACTAGCGAGAATTGCGCGAGATGGTAAACCACGAACACGACGACCCCTGGGAAGACCTTCAAAGAGATGGCTCGAATCGTGGACATTAACATCTCAGAAAACTGATGAGTTGGAAACTACAGGCCTGAGGCCTACAGTACGTGGAAGAAGAAGACGAATTAATTCCATAATAATTTGGTTTAGTTTTCATAGAAATTAAATGTTTTCATTATAAAAGTATATATGGGTATATGGGTATTTGTACTATTTCTATTGTAGAAAAATATCCAGTTGTAATGTTTGTATTAAGTTTTCCTTTAGCATGAGAAAGTCAAAGTCAGTATTTATTGTAGAACGAATATATTTTTCTTTAATAATTGGTTATTTACGACCAATTTACTCAAAACGTAATGCCTAAAAAATAACGACTTTTTTCCTTTATTGACTCTTTCGCTTTGTAACAAAATATTCTTTATAAACAGAAATAAAATACCAAAATATGTATTTTGTAAAAGCACATTTCATATATTAAATTTCTAATATACTCTCCTTACTAAATTCTACTCATCTTCCCTTCATCGACCCCACACCAGGAATTCCCTCAACTAGCTAATGTTCACAAATCCAACTTAACTTTTCCCCCTGACTCTATACCTCACAGAATAAACATTCTGACCTCCCAGTACAACATTGCTCCTCCCTTCTACAACTACCCTCTTCAAACCTCTTTTCCTCTCTGGCTTTCTCCTCTCCCCAACATTGATCTAACTCTACATTCATACAAAAAATCTGAACACTCCAATTCCTTTTTCAACAAGCTCTTCCTTTAAAGGTTATCCTGCACATATCCCAAAAATTCCTTATTTTTCACCGATGGATCCAAGACAGATAGGGAAGTAGGAGCAGCCCTCTTCGTTGACAATGTCATTAAATTGTTCAAATTTCCGAAACACTTTTTCATCTTTTCTGCAGAACTATTGGCCATCAAGGAGGCCACTCTCTTCAAGTTAACTCTCATCCTTCGACCCTCATAATCTCTGATTCTCTAAGTGCACTCAATGCCATCAAAACCAGAAAACTGGAATTTAACTACATAAGACAGATCTCAGGTCTAATGTATACTGCTTTCCTCAAAAAACGTACGATATCCTTGTTTTGGTTATCCAGCCACATTAGTAATCCACACAACGATAGAGCGGACTCTTTAGCAAATCTTGCCATCGAAAGAGGCTGTCATAACGTGGGAGAAAACCGCTTTTCCGACTTTAACATTTTTCTAAAACATCTACACTATTCTCTTTTCCAACTCAAATGGGACTTGGAGGACCCAAACAATAAATTGTGGCCCAACAAACCAAATGTCTTCCCTCCCCTAAAAAATCATGGCAATAGATGATAGACATAACGTACTAATGAGAAGATTGGCAACAGGACACAATTATTCGACTCATGTTTACTTGCTAAAGAAAAAACCCCCTCCGACCTGTCCCATTTGTGACGCCCCTCTATCTGTAGTTCACTTATTTGAAGCCAATCTACACCATAACTTAAAAGTTAAACATAACATTCCGTCTAATATTGCCTCAATTATAAACTCCTTTACTACTCTGAAAGACAACATAATAGAATTTCTAAAAGAATTCAACTGCAGAGTTTAACCCACTAATGGTAAATCATCAAATTCTTGGGCGCTAAATGATCATAGCCGTCGATGCGCCCTGACCATTGAAAATCATCATCATCATCATCATGAATATATGAAATTAATTCCATAATAATTAGGTTTAGTTTTCATAGAAATTAAATGTGTTCGTCGTAAAAAGTATATATGGGAGTATCAAGTATTTTTACTATTTCTGCTGTCGAAAATATCCAGTAGTAACGTTTGTATTAAGTTTTCCTTTAGCAAGAGAAAGTCAAAGTCAGTATTTATTGTAGAACGAATATATTTTTCTTTAATAATTGGTTATTTACGACCAACTTACTCAAAACGTAATACCTAAAAAATAACGACTTTTTTTCCTTTATTGACTCTTTCGCCTTTGTAACAAAATATCTCTTTATAAACAAGAAATAAAATACCAAATTATGTATTTTGTAAAAGCACATTTCTCCGATATATTAAATTTCTAATATACTCTCCTTACTAAAATTCTACTCATCTTCCCTTCATCGACCCCACACCAGGAATTCCCTCAACCTAGCTAATGTTCACAAATCCAACTTAACTTTTCCCCCTGACTCCATACCTCACAGAATAAACATTCTGACCTCCCAGTACAACATTGCTCCTCTCTTCTAAAACTACCCTCTTCAAACCTTTTTTCCTCCCTGGCTTTCTCCTCTCCCCAACATTGATCTAACTCTACATTCATACAAAAAATCTGAACACTCCAATTCCTTTTTCAACAAGCTCTTCCTTGAAAGGTTATCCTGCACATATACCAAAAATTCCTTATTTTTCACCGATGGATCCAAGACAGATAGGGAAGTAGGAGTAGCCCTCTTCGTTGACAAATGTCATTAAATTGTTCAAATTTCCGAAACACTCTTCCATCTTTTCTGCAGAACTATTGGCCATCAAGGAGGCCACTCTCTTCAAGTTAACTCTCATCCTTTGACCCTCATAATCTCTGATTCTCTAAGTGCACTCAATGTCATCAAAACCAGAAAACTGGAATTTAACTACATAAGACAGATCTCAGATCTAATGTTACTGCTTTCCTCAAAAAAAATGTACGATATCCTTGTTTTGGTTATCCAGCCACATTGGTAATCTACACAACGATAGAGCGGACTCTTTAGCAAATCTTGCCATCGAAAGAGGCTACCATAACGTGGGAGAAAACCGCTTTTCCGACTTTAACATTTTTCTAAAACATCTACACTATTCTCTTTTCCAACTCAAATGGGGCTTGGAGGACCCAAACAATAAACTGTGGCCCAACAAACCAAATGTCTTCCCTCCCCTAAAAATCATGGCAATAGATGATAGACATAACGTACTAATGAGAAGATTGGCAACAGGACACAATTATTCGACTCCATGTTTACTTGCTAAAGAAAAAACCCCCTCCGACCTGTCCCATTTGTGACGCCCCTCTATCTGTAGTTCACTTATTTGAAGCCAATCTACACCATAACTTAAGAGTTAAACATAACATTCCGTCTAATATTGCCTCAATTATAAACTCCTTTACTACTCTGAAAGACAACATAATAGAATTTCTAAAAGAATTCAACTGCAGAGTTTAACCCACTAATGGTAAATCATCAAATTCTTGGGCGCTAAATGATCATAGCCGTCGATGCGCCCTGACCATTGAAAATCATCATCATCATCATCATCATGAATATATAAATTAATTCCATAATAATTAGGTTTAGTTTTCATAGAAATTAAATGTGTTCGTCGTAAAAGTATATATGGGAGTATCAAGTATTTTTACTATTTCTGCTGTCGAAAATATCCAGTAGTAACGTTTTGTATTAAGTTTTCCTTTAGCAAGAGAAAGTCAAAGTCAGTATTTATTGTAGAACGAATATATTTTTCTTTAATAATTGGTTATTTACGACCAACTTACTCAAAACGTAATACCTAAAAAATAACGACTTTTTTTCCTTTATTGACTCTTTCGCCTTTGTAACAAAATATCTCTTTATAAACAAGAAATAAAATACCAAATTATGTATTTTGTAAAAGCACATTTCTCCGATATATTAAATTTCTAATATACTCTCCTTACTAAAATTCTACTCATCTTCCCTTCATCGACCGCACACCAGGAATTCCCTCAACCTAGCTAATGTTCACAAATCCAACTTAACTTTTCCCCTGACTCCATACCTCACAGAATAAACATTCTGACCTCCCAGTACAACATTGCTCCTCTCTTCTAAAACTACCCTCTTCAAACCTTTTTTCCTCCCTGGCTTTCTCCTCTCCCCAACATTGATCTAACTCTACATTCATACAAAAAATCTGAACACTCCAATTCCTTTTTCAACAAGCTCTTCCTTGAAAGGTTATCCTGCACATATACCAAAAATTCCTTATTTTTCACCGATGGATCCAAGACAGATAGGGAAGTAGGAGTTGCCCTCTTCGTTGACAATGTCATTAAATTGTTCAAATTTCCGAACACTCTTCCATCTTTTCTGCAGAACTATTGGCCATCAAGGAGGCCACTCTCTTCAAGTTAACTCTCATCCTTTGACCCTCATAATCTCTGATTCTCTAAGTGCACTCAATGTCATCAAAACCAGAAAACTGGAATTTAACTACATAAGACAGATCTCAGATCTAATGTATACTGCTTTCCTCAAAAAACGTACGATATCCTTGTTTTGGTTATCCAGCCACATTGGTAATCTACACAACGATAGAGCGGACTCTTTAGCAAATCTTGCCATCGAAAGAGGCTACCATAACGTGGGAGAAAACCGCTTTTTCCGACTTTAACATTTTTCTAAAACATCTACACTATTCTCTTTTCCAACTCAAATGGGGCTTGGAGGACCCAAACAATAAACTGTGGCCCAACAAACCAAATGTCTTCCCTCCCCTAAAAATCATGGCAATAGATGATAGACATAACGTACTAATGAGAAGATTGGCAACAGGACACAATTATTCGACTCATGTTTACTTGCTAAAGAAAAAACCCCTCCGACCTGTCCCATTTGTGACGCCCCTCTATCTGTAGTTCACTTATTTGAAGCCAATCTACACCATAACTTAAGAGTTAAACATAACATTCCGTCTAATATTGCCTCAATTATAAACTCCTTTACTACTCTGAAAGACAACATAATAGAATTTCTAAAAGAATTCAACTGCAGAGTTTAACCCACTAATGGTAAATCATCAAATTCTTGGGCGCTAAATGATCATAGCCGTCGATGCGCCCTGACCATTGAAAATCATCATCATCATCATCATCATGAATATATGAATTAATTCCATAATAATTAGGTTTAGTTTTCATAGAAATTAAATGTGTTCGTCGTAAAAGTATATATGGGAGTATCAAGTATTTTTACTATTTCTGCTGTCGAAAATATCCAGTAGTAACGTTTGTATTAAGTTTTCCTTTAGCAAGAGAAAGTCAAAGTCAGTATTTATTGTAGAACGAATATATTTTTCTTTAATAATTGGTTATTTACGACCAACTTACTCAAAACGTAATACCTAAAAAATAACGACTTTTTTTCCTTTATTGACTCTTTCGCCTTTGTAACAAAATATCTCTTTATAAACAAGAAATAAAATACCAAATTATGTATTTTGTAAAAGCACATTTCTCCGATATATTAAATTTCTAATATACTCTCCTTACTAAAATTCTACTCATCTTCCCTTCATCGACCGCACCACCAGGAATTCCCTCAACCTAGCTAATGTTCACAAATCCAACTTAACTTTTCCCCCTGACTCCATACCTCACAGAATAAACATTCTGACCTCCCCTGTACAACATTGCTCCTCTCTTCTAAAACTACCCTCTTCAAACCTTTTTTCCTCCCTGGCTTTCTCCTCTCCCCAACATTGATCTAACTCTACATTCATACAAAAAATCTGAACACTCCAATTCCTTTTTCAACAAGCTCTTCCTTGAAAGGTTATCCTGCACATATACCAAAAATTCCTTATTTTTCACCGATGGATCCAAGACAGATAGGGAAGTAGGAGTTGCCCTCTTCGTTGACAATGTCATTAAATTGTTCAAATTTCCGAAACACTCTTCCATCTTTTCTGCAGAACTATTGGCCATCAAGGAGGCCACTCTCTTCCAGTTAACTCTCATCCTTTGACCCTCATAATCTCTGATTCTCTAAGTGCACTCAATGTCATCAAAACCAGAAAACTGGAATTTAACTACATAAGACAGATCTCAGATCTAATGTATACTGCTTTCCTCAAAAAACGTACGATATCCTTGTTTTGGTTATCCAGCCACATTGGTAATCTACACAACGATAGAGCGGACTCTTTAGCAAATCTTGCCATCGAAAGAGGCTACCATAACGTGGGAGAAAACCGCTTTTCCGACTTTAACATTTTTCTAAAACATCTACACTATTCTCTTTTCCAACTCAAATGGGGCTTGGAGGACCAAACAATAAACTGTGGCCCAACAAACCAAATGTCTTCCCTCCCCTAAAAATCATGGCAATAGATGATAGACATAACGTACTAATGAGAAGATTGGCAACAGGATACAATTATTCGACTCATGTTTACTTGCTAAAGAAAAAACCCCCTCCGACCTGTCCCATTTGTGACTCCCCTCTATCTGTAGTTCACTTATTTGAAGCCAATCTACACCATAAACTTAAGAGTTAAACATAACATTCTGTCTAATATTTCCTCAATTATAAACTCCTTTACTACTCTGAAAGACAACATAATAGAATTTCTAAAAGAATTCAACTGCAGAGTTTAACCCACTAATGGTAAATCATCAAATTCTTGGGCGCTAAAATGATCATAGCCGTCGATGCGCCCTGACCATTGAAAATCATCATCATCATCATCATGAATATATGAATTAATTCCATAATAATTAGGTTTAGTTTTCAGAGAAATTAAAAGTGTTCGTCGTAAAAGTATATATGGGAGTATCAAGTATTTTTACTATTTCTACTGTCGAAAATATCCAGTTGTAACGTTTGTATTAAGTTTTCCTTTAGCAAGAGAAAGTCAAAGTCAGTATTTATTGTAGAACGAATATATTTTTCTTTAATAATTGGTTATTTACGACCAACTTACTCAAAACGTAATACCCAAAAAAATAACGACTTTTTTCCTTTATTGACTCTTTCGCCTTTGTAACAAAATATCTCTTTATAAACAAGAAATAAAATACCAAAATATGTATTTTGTAAAAGCACATTTCTCCGATATATTAAATTTCTAATATACTCGATAAATTTCCTATAATACGCAAAAAGCACATTTTTTAAACTGCTGGAATACGTTTACAAATAAACGTCTTCCGGTCCGAAAAATCGGATAAACATGTCACTGAAAAGTAGTTTTTTGTGTTCGAGTGAGAGGCCCTTGTAACGGATATTGGGTCTTGAGTATTCTTAAAAGGGTAACTTTAATACGATATTATGTTTTGCCATGTACTACAAAAAGAAATAAATTGAAAGAAAATGTCCTACTTAAAGTTAACTTTCCAAAATGATTTTGTTTCTTTAAAAACTCATAAGCTGGGCAAAAATACGCTACAGTACTACATTGGGTGAAAAGTCTCCAAACTTTTGAGGAAAAAACAATGTTTTTGCTGAAAATTGATTTTATTCTTCAACATATTTTTTTTCAAGAGCGATATACTTACTTCAGCTATCTTTTTGGATACCTTCCATATAGTACCAACCTTTTTTTAATCGCGACCATTTTTAGATTTTTTAAAAATGTTCGCGACCCTCCTTTCCCAGCCGCCATATTGGATCAATAAAACAAAAAAGAATAGGTTTGAAAAAATACATTTTATGACTTAACAGTGATATCTATAATATATATAAAATGCAACGTCTCTCTGTCTGTCTGTCTGTCCGTTAGTGCACTGGAAAACCACTTATCCGATTTATGTACTTTTTTTTTAAAATATACATATGTTCTCTGGCCAGGTTATAGGCTATATTTTATTACGATAGGTAGCATAAGGAACGAGCAGTGACGTAAAAATAGTGAGTAAAGTCGAAAAAAAGTTTGCCGCTAGCGCGTTCTTTTGCAATACACAGTCTAAACCATTAATTATGGAACAATATTATGTAGCAGAGAATATCTATAATCTATAATCTACAATATATATAAAATGCAATGTCTCTCTGTCTGTCTGTCAGTCCATTAGTGCGTTTATCACGCGAAAACCACTTATCCGATTTACGTGTCTTTTTTTAAATTTATACATATATTCTTTGGCCAGGTTATATAATAATAATAATAATAATAATCTATGTCTATAATATATAAAATGCAACGTTTCTCTATCTGTCTGTCTGTCCGTTAGTGAGCTTATCCTTCGAGAACCACTAATCCGATTTACGTGATTTTTTTAATTCATACATATGTTCTCTGACCAGGTTATAGATATACATTTTTATTACATCTATAATATATATAAAATGCAACGTATCTCTGTCTGTCTGTCTGTCTGTCTGTCCGTTAGTGCGCTTATCACTGGAGAACCACTCATCCGATTTTCGTACTTTTTTTTTTAAACATACATATGTTCTCCGGCCAGGTTATAGGCTATATTTTATTACGATAGGTATCATAAGGAATGAACAGTGACGATAATAGTGAATGAAGTCGGAAAAAGTTTGCCGCTAACGCGTTCTCTTGCAATACACAATCTAAACCATTAAATATGGAACAATATTATGTAGCAGAGAATATCTATAATCTATAATATATATAAAATGCAATGTCTCTCTGTCTGTCTGTCTGTCCATTAGTGCGTTTATCACCCGAGAACCACTTATCCGATTTACGTATCTTTTTTAAATTCATACATATATTCTTTGGCCAGGTTATATAATAATAATAATAATAATCTATATCTATAATATATATAAAATGCAACGTCTCTCCGTCTGTCTGTCTGTTTGTTCGTCCGTTAGTGCGCTGATGACTGGAGAACCCACTTATCCGATTTACGTGCTTTTTTTTAAATATACATATGTTCTCTGGCCAGGTTATAGACTATATTTTATTACGTTAGATAACATGAGGAATAAGCAGTGACGATAATAGTGAATCAAATCGGAAAAAAAGTTTGCCGCTAGCGCGTTTCTCTTGCAATACACTGCCTAAACCACTAAATATGGTGCAATATCATGTAGCAAAGGATATCTATAATATATATATAAAATGCAACGTCTCTCTGTTTGTTTGTCCGTTTGTGCGCTTATCACTGGAGAACCACTTATCCGATTTACGTGCTTTTTTTAAACATACGTATGCTCTCTGGCCAGGTTATAGGATATATTTTATTACGTTAGGTGACATAAGGAATAAGCAACGACGATAATACTGAATCAAGTCGGAGAAAAGTTTGCCGCTAACGCGTTCTCTTGCAATACATTGCCTCAAGCATTAAATATGGAACAATATCATGTAGCAAAGAATATAATATATATAAAATGCAACGTCTCTCTGTCTGTCTGTCTGTCTGTCCGTTAGTGCGCTTATCACTCGAGAACCACTTATCAGATTTACGTGTTTTTATAAATTTATACATATGTTCTATATAATTCGATATAAGCCTTGATAATGGGAGATAAGGTGAGATAAAGAGAAATAATGGAAGATAAGTCGAGATAAGGCTCGATAATGGGAGATAAGGTGAGTTATGGGAGATAAGTATAAATAATGGGAGATAAGGAGAAATAATGGGAGATAAGCAGAGATAAGTCTAGATAATGGGAGTTATGGTGAGATAATGGGATATAAGGAGAAATAATGGTAGATAAGGAGAAATAATGGGAGATGAACAGAGATAAGCCTAGATAATAGGAAATAAGGTGAGATAATGGGAGATAAGGAGAAATAATGGGAGATAAGGAGAAATAATGGGAGATGAACAGAGATAAGCCTAGATAATGGAAATTTTGTAGAGATAATGGGATATAAGGAGAAATATTGGGAGATAAGTGGAAATAATGGGAGATATTTTATTACGTTGGGTAACATAAGGAATAAGCAGTGACGATAGTAGTGACTCAAGTCCTCGCGAGTGGAGCCGCGGGCCCGGCTAGTTTTTTATAATGTATTTATTGTTAAGTATTAATGATTAATATGATAATTGAGTTTGTATCTGCTTAACAAGTGTTATAATTCTTGGTTGAGTTTTTGTTAAGGCCAATCTCATGTCATCTTGAACATCCAGCTTATTTTCTGGCTTTTTTCTTGATCTAAAATCTACTTTCGCAGACGTAAGTAAAAGCAATTGGCACTAATATTTGAAAAGAAAGCATGGAAAGTTTAGGATATGAATGACGCATAGCATACCAAAATTGAGGTAACAATTTTTCCTGAAATAAATCACGCGCTGAGGAGTTATTCCGCAGCTCCAAAAATCCATCCTGCACTTCATCGAGAATATCGGTAACATCCAAAGATACAGGAAATGGGTTTCGTACTAATGCAGCTTCTTTTTCAGAGAACTCTGGGAAATAACATTGTATTTCAGATTCAAGGGCTCGAAAGTGGTTATTAATTTCCTCTCTTAGACTATCTACAATTTCCGTCTCTACTTCTTCAGTCTTAGTGCAAAGGTGTTCAAACATGGAAAAGTTTCCAGGATTTACTTTACGGTGCCAGTTTAGCAGGTTTAATACGAGCGTCTGAATATTATCTCTGTTGTGAATATTGTGTGTTTCTTTACCCTGCAATTTCAAAATTAGCTTGTTTAGCTGATCTAAGATATCAGATAATAAGCTATTCTTTGGATCCCGGTCTCGTCATTTAAGTGTGTCATAAACTGATGTTTTACTTTCACTTCTAAGAATTGTTTTATTTCGTTTTTCAATTCAAAGAATCGGTTAACAACATTTTCTTTTGATAACCAACGAACAGCAGTGTAGAAAAGAAGAACTTCGTTATCAGAGTTCATGTGTTTGCATAATTCCTTGAACAGACGAGTATTGAGAGCACTCGAGCACTTCTTGCAAAGGCTTTGGAAGAGTCTTGGTAGCAAGGGCAAATCAGTAAATAATGCAGTGCAGTCCCTTTGCCTGGGGTGCAACCTCTCTCTTTCATACATTTCTTCGAAAGGCAAAGGAGTGTCGCGATCGCTGCGGACTGCTTAGCAAATTTAATTTTGGTTTTTAAAATTGATAATCAGCGATCCTCCAAAAAAGCTAAGGCGACCCCCTTGTGGGTCACGACCTATAGATTGAAAACCAACGATATAGTACGATTTATCGAGCTTTCTAAAATAAGCCTCATTTGTCCATTTGACTTCTTCCTTGAAGCCAACTTTTCATATTTGGAAAAAAGTAATAATCGCTGGAGGCCAGAACTGGTTAATACGACGGATGAAGAAGCAATTCATAACCCGGTTTTATGAATTTGTGAGCTGGTGCATTATCTTGGTAAAATAGTACTTTTTTATTAGCTAAATGCTGAATGCTTTTCTTGATTTTACCATTCAAATGGTCCATTAAACCAACCTAATAGTCTCTGCTGATTGTTTGCCCCCTTCCCAAGATAGTTGATCAGTATTATTTCATGCGTGTCCCAAAAAAATACTTGCCAAAACCTTTCCAGCTGATGTTTGTATTTTGGGACACTACGTTTGGCTTTCACGTGGTTCCAGCTACTTTGGAGACTGCCTGTTGGACTCAGGTGTGTAATAGTACTGTTGAAAATCGACGTAAAAACTCCTTGGAATTACGCCGAAACAGTGCCAAACAGCGTTTTGAATCCTCGGCATCTTGCAGTTTTCGTGAGAGTGCGCGGCACCCATCGGGCACTTTCACTTTGCAGTCCCTTAAAACAATGTAATAGATTTCTTTTGTGTTTTTTGAAGTGACTGTCTCATTTCGACGTCCGGAACGTGGTGCATCATCGGTGGTTGTACGACCGCATTTAAGTTCCTTTATTCATCGGCATATAGTTGCTTTTGACGGAGTAAATGTGCCATAACACTTAAACCATTCTTGGGTTCTTGCTGTGTTTTTCCCATCACCTAGCAATTACCAAATACACGAATTTTTTTCTGTTATATATCATATATATATATATATATATATATATATATATATATATATATATATATATATATATATATATATATATATATATACATACAGTCCCTGGCCAAATTATTAGACGCACTGCAAGATTTCATGTAAAATATTAATTACCGAGTGATATTGTACCGTTTTATTATTTTAAATTGAATTGTTTTTTATTTTTATATTATCCAATCAATTACCTATTTATTTGACATAAATAAAACAGCATTAATTTAGAAAAGCATAAGTTTATTAAGTTTTAAAGAAAAGTGAAATTAATGTTAGTAAAAGTCAATATTTAGTTGAGCCACCTTTAGCCGCTATCAAAGCTTTAATTCTGCGCGGCATGCTATCAATGCAAGATTGTACTGTCTCCTGCATTTGAGGATGATGATTCCATACATGAATAATCTTTTCTAGGAGCTGGGTTTTGTTGGTAATCACATCTTTAGCCACTTCTCTTTTCATCAGCTCCCACACATTTTCAATGGGGTTCATATCACGGCCAATCCAACAGAGGGATATTTTTTTCTGCCAAAAAAGCTTTAACAGATCGGGCACTGTGGCAGGGAGCTCCATCTTGCATGAAAGTGAATGGTTCCCCATTTGGAAACCATTCTCTGAGCTGCGGAATCAACCGATTTTGTAATACTTCTTTGTACTGATCTTGCCTCATTATTCCTTTGACGACGTACAGACGTCCAGTGCCCTTGCCGCTGATGACTGACCAAATCATCATTTTGGTGGGATGTTTAACCGTCGGGACGACACAATCAGGATGAAACTTTTCTCCATGACGACGACGCACATACTGAGCTTTATTCTGCAAAATTTCGATTGTGCTTTCATCACTGAAGCAGACCTGTCAAAAATAGGAAAAATATATATAAACTTCCATGTTTATTTGCTTTATTTAACTGAAAATGATAATAATGTATCAATTATTGATTAAATTGCTGTATCTTACCGATCTCCAGGCCATTGTTTGGCCCACTTCAGGCGCTTTGCTTTCATTGCAGCTGTTAACTTGGGCTTCCTGGCGGGGCGACAGGCCTTAAAATCTAATTCTTTCAATTTTCTTCGAACAGTGCGCTCAGAAGCATTTACGCTAGCATCCTGGAGTTGTGATTTTATTACCTTTGTGGTAGCAAGTCTGTTTTCTACACAAATTTTCTTTCAAACATCTCTCTGACTGTGGAGTGAAAATTGGTTTTCTACCGCATCTTTTCTTTCTTTTCGGGCTTAATTCCTTCCCTGACTCAATTTTCTTTTTTATGCGTCGTACACTAGCTTCAGAAACCTCCAATCTTCGTGATATTTCTCGGTTTGTAAATGTTTTCGCAATCACAAGGGCCTTCACTTCAGCTTTCTTACGTGGTGAAAGATCGCCTTTTCTACCCATAATGAAAATAGTCCAATTACTTTTTTAAAAACACTGCATACAAAATAAACTAATAACTGAGTAGTATAAAACTGTTAAACAAACAATCACAGTCCATAAAGCCACAGAAACACGTCCGTACCTGACTCAATTCCGATCGCGACTGATACAGATTTGTACTTGTTTACGTTCATGTATCACTTTGTCAACACAGTGTTGCCATATGTTAAAAATAAATACAAATATGTAGTCTACAACAATTCTTCTAAATAAAAATCAATAATATTGTAGTTTAAATATACCATTATTGCATAAAAACTCTTAAGAAACATTAAATTACTAAAAAAATACAGTGCGTCTAATAATATATATATATATATATATATATATATATATATATATATATATATATATATATATATATATATATATATATATATATATATGTATATATATATCAATCGGCTTTATAACGTCTTCCGTCTTCCGATGCCTAATTTCCACTCCTCCCGGTTTCTCCATCCCTCCTCCTCCAGATCCCTCTCTAGTACTTCCTTGTTGAATCCTGCTCTCCAGCTTTGGCGTCGTCTTCCTCGCTTTCTTCTTCCATGAGGGTTCCAATTTAAGATCTTTTTAGGTAGTCGGTCTTGTGACATTCTCTGTACATGTCCGTACCATACCAACTGTTGGGTTACCACTATAGCGTGCTTTATTTCTAAGGCTCATCTTATCATGTCATTTGTTATGCGGTCTATTCTAGATTTTCTAGCTGCTCTTCTCCAGTAATCCATTTCTGTAGCTTTTAGAATTTTTTCTGTTCTTTCCTTCTATGGCCACACCTGGGAGCTGTAAGTTATTATACTTTTCACTATTGAGTTGTAAATTCTTTTCTTATTTTCAATTGTTATGTTTTTGTCCCATAGCATACTATTAAGCATTGCAATCGCTTTTCTTCCTTGGATATTCCTCTCGAATATTGCTTCTTTCAGTGTTCCGTCCCTAGATATTCTCGTTCCAAAATACTTATAAATGGCACAGTGTTTGATGGTATGTCCTGAGGCCAGTTTCAAGTCCTGCTGTTGTCCTCCGACGCACACGTACTCGGTCTTTTTAATATTAACCTCTAGGCCCCATTTTTCATATTCCTCCATAAGTTTTCGTGTCATGTATTCCATATCATCGATGTCCTGAGGGACTACTACCTGGTCGTCCGCGAATGATAGCGTGTACAATGTAGTATCGTCATCCAGTGGTAATCCCATACTGCTTCATTTCCCATTCCAGTTTTTCAGTGCACTCTCCAAATAGATTTTAAATAGCGTTGGGGATATACAGCAGCCCTTTTTGAGACCCTTTGTGACCTGGAACCCTGCTGTTATATCATATTTGGTTTTCACTCTACTTCTTGCGTCTTGGTATAAGGATTTTACGGCTATGATTATTTCGGTGCTTACATTATTCTGTTGTAGTGTTTCCCACAATCTCACTCGTAGGCCTTTTTTAAATCAACAAAAAAGACATGGACTTCCTGATCAAATGCGGTTTTCTTTTCTAGGATTTGTGTCAGTGAGAAGAGATGGTCTATTGTGGATCTTCCTGCTCTAAAGCCGTCCTGTTCTTCAGCTTCTACATCCGCGTATTCCGTTTCTATTCTATTTTTTAGTATTTTTCGGTATATTCTGCTAATAGATCCTGTAACCATTATTCCCCGATAGTTATCGCGATTATTTTTGTCTCCTTTCTTATGAATTGTTGATATGTATGATGTTTTCCATTCCTCAGGTACTTCTGATGTGTTAATGCATCTTTGAAATAAATTCTGGGGCTCTACCATTTTTTAGCGTTTTAGATACTTCTTTAACTTCTGATGTTGTTATCCTTATTGGGGATCATCGTTTTGTAAAAATCAAAAATAGTGTCATTCGAATAGCTGTCATGCACAAACTAATGGACAAAATGTCATGAAAACTTTACACGAATCTTCTGAGCGTTAATACTAACTGAAAATCATGTCTTATTTTTGTTTGAGTTGTTATCTCTTGGACAGTCTCGGAACATTTCACCCTATGTAGTCAATCTATTTTCGAACGCGTTTATAACAATAAGTAAGCATATTATTTTAAATATTCTATTTTTAGAATAAAGCCCTGTATTTCTAGTTTCAACTTCCAGTGGAAAAATACGATACCTAGCATGAAAGCACACACAAGAACATATTTTTCGAGGAATTTTTAATACATGCAAGAAGCCTATTAAAATGCGAGTAGTTTTTTTACATGTCATGTCTAACTTTTAGTTACATAGTTATATCTAAATCTCAGGTCTATCATTCTCATTTCATGAGATACGTTTTTCCTTGTAAATGTCTACATTTTAACGGATTGTCTTTTTATTATTTCTGAGAAATTCTAATGTTTGTGAAATTTTCTTTCATGTGAAGGATGATGTACCCTGGCAGGTTTTCATGAATAATACTGGTTCAGAAATAACAGAAATATCTGAAAATATTCTTTTTAAAGTCGTTAAGAGCCTCTACATTAGGGTGAAAAAATAAATCCACCGGATATTAATATTTAGAGGTCGCATGCATTGATTGAAAATATATTTTTTCTTGTCAAAGGTTTTTTTCTCTCTCCTGTAGGTATTTGCATAAGTAGCCGATGTTCAAGCATTCAAAGCTAATGAAAAAATAAGCGTGTTGTCATCTGCAAAGATATAGATTGGATTCCTGTTCCTTTTCAGCAGATCGTTAATGTAAACGAGAAAGAGAGAGGCACACCGGGGTTAATGGTGAGGGTGTTAAAAAGAAATCCGTGGACTGCCACTCGTAAAGAACGCTCTGTCTGGAAACACGAAAGCCATAAACAGAACTTTTCAGACATACCGTAAGGGTGTAGCTTAACCAACAATTCATCGTATCAAACACGGTCAAATGGCTTGGGTGTATCAAATGCAACTGCTCGAGATTCTCCAAAGTGTTCAATTGTGTGGTTCCAAACATGTGTTAGATAAGTCAGAAGATCTCCTGTTGATCTTTGCTTACGAAAGAAGCAACGATGGTAGTTAGTAATATTCATTTCGTTCAGTCGTACGTTATCCTAAAAAAGGCGACAAAATTATTTAGAAGCGGAAACGAATTCTTCCATTATACGGATTTGAACGGTAAGTTATGTCGTAATTTAATCTTATGTTATATTTTGGAATTGATGTTTATGTGCGGGCACGACATTCCGAGTAGAACACGTCAAAAACTCACTGGAAGGTCCTCACATAACATAAGTGATTGGTATAACATGGGCCGCCAAGTGTGTTTCGCAATTGTGTCAGTCAACCGCAAAAGACAATTAATCGGCAGCAACGACCATTCTATACAAATTGATGAACTGCGATTCGCGCCTCGCTGAAAATATAACAGGGAAGGAACAAGATGATCAACAACCTGAATCTGAAAATAGCGTTGTATTGGTACAAAACAATCGAATCCATAGTAGACAAATAGATGGACCGTGGGTTTTTAGTTTGAAAAAAAGTACGATATTTTATTGTGGAAAGGATAGATGAAAACATATTAATGCCAATTATAGAAAAAGTGGTTTAGTTTTAGTCTGTTATTCATTCAGTGGTCAGCGTATAGGAATCTTGGCAGGCGAGATCTCGACCATTAAACTGTTAATCATCAGTAAAACTATACTGATCCGCTCATAGGGGCTCATACACAAGGCAACGGTTATGGCTGGATGCCAAGATTTACATCTTAAAGAAAATGAGGAGTACCATCAAACCATCTTCAATCATATCCTGGAAGATATTCAGGAAGAATGAAGACCACCAATTTGTCAGCTTTTTAAAGGATCTTACCTCTGTAGATATTAGTTGTAAATATGTTCGTATAAATCATTATTAACAACAAATTGTTCGTTTTATCAATTATTATTGTATATCAATGTTATAACAGGGTAGATCTCAAATTTTTTGTTAGACTACACGCTACAGCGGCACCCGAAATTTCGCGCTTGGTATTTGCATCTTCATGGAACAATTGTACAATTTTTACAAATTAAAACATTTCCATTAAATTTATTAATAATGCTAATTTGAAAAATTTGTACAAAATTCTTGCAGTTATATTGATATAAAACTTTTATTTACATAAGACCTAATGGACACCAGCCAACATTTACTTACTCAATCAGTAATAAATATTTGCCTATTCTGTGTTTATACTGATAGACGTCTTCGGGAATATTCATGGCGGATCGTGTTAAACTTTGAACTTAGATCTGCATCTGGAAACACGAAGGGTCAACTTGACAAAACCCTTAAATTATCCTGCCGAACAGACAGTTTATGTATCTTTCAAGATAGAACCGATGCAATACAACCTGGAACAAGAGAACAGAATATTCATTTAGACTGGACAGTTAAAATGAATTTGAAAATTTAAATTTTACAAAAAATTTCCACATTTAGTAAATTGAAATTTAGTATTTTTAGATTTAATTTAACACTAACTCAACTCAACTAAACTCAATTTTCAATATTTTTTCGTTCTTTCTGACTTATTTGAGCTATTTTTAAATATTTAAAATTGATATGTAAAGTAAATCCCAAGATATAAGATCCTGACTTTTTGCTTTTTCAGTGGGGCAATAAAGGTTTTGTGCATAGTTGCCAGATATTACGATAAACGTATTTTTGTTTTATCTGCTTTGTATACCGCCCTCACTTGCATCTGCAATCATATTGGATCTATTTTTACCTATTTATTTACTACCTGGCAACTCGGTCCCAGCCCTTTACCATAAGTATTTGATAATATGGGCCAAATGACCACAGGTTCCCATTAAGATTCGAAAGATACTTTTTATTATTTTTAGTGTTCCGTACGGAACACTTATAAGATCACTTCGGTGTCTGTCTGTCTGTCTGTCTGTCTGTCTGTCTGTCTGTCTGTCTGTCTGTCTGTCTGTCTGTCTGTCACACCCGATTTTCTCCGAAACTATTTGACATAGAAAGGTGAAATTTGGTAATAATATAGGAATTGATGGCCTCATCAGAGCCATGTAGTTTTGAGAATTAAATTTTGACTTAAGGGGTGAAGTCGAAAGCGAAAAAAAAATTTTTTTTACTAGGTCATCGAGTGTGGTGTCAAATGAAAGCTTGTGAAAACACGAGTAAAAAATATACATATAATATTATACTTGCGCGCACTTTTCGTTGTGTTATTTTTAAAAAATTCGCGAAATATCGCTGTCCCGGGCCTTATCTCAAAAAGTACTTATCAAAAAATTTCGAAAAAAATTCTGGAATATTCTCCACGGGGTGTAGATTGAACGAAAATTATCACGAGTGCATTACCTTTAATAATTTATATGGTATATAAAAAAAAACAAAAATTTCAAGGTCATCAGATTTCAGTAAAGATTGGAAACAAACTCTGTTGAAAACTCATTTAGGATGTGTTTTATGAAGTCACTGATCATTTTATACCACCGTAACATAAATTTTGACTTAAGGGGTTCGTTTTGAGGGGTAAAATCGGAAGTGAAAAAAATTTTTTTTTACTAGGTCATCGAGTGTGGTGTCAAATGAAAGCTTGTGAAAACACGAGTAAAAATATGTATATATACATATATATATATATATATATATATATATATATATATATATATATATATATATATATATATATATATATATATATATATATATACTCGTATATAATGTAATACTTGCGCACACTTTTCTTCGTATTACTTTTAAAAAATCGCTGTCCCCTACCTTATCTCGAAAAGTACTAATCAAAAAAAATTTTGAAAAAATTCTGGAATATTCTCCACGGGGTATAGATTGAACGAAAATTATCACGAGTGCATTACCTTTAATAATTTATTTGGTATATAAAAAAAAACAGAATTTCAAGGTCACCAGTTTTCAGTAAAGATTGGAAACAAACTTTATTGAAAACTCATTTGGGATGTGTTTTGTGAAGTCACTGATCATTTTATACCACCCTAACAAAAATTTTTATTTTGAAAACAATCAACGTACGGAACACTAATTGTGCAAGTTCAACTTGCACTTGACCGGTTTTTTTATTTTTAGTTTTACTTACAACTTACAACGTAAGGGTTAGTTCAGGTTATTTTAATTATGTGACGTTGGTGGGAAAATTGCAATAGTGGCTATAGCAAGAGAAAATATTTATAACTTGACGCTAAACAAAGAGTGAAAAATGTTTACGACAGTTTGGTAAAAAGAAATTTGAATAAATAATGTGCTTTGCAAGAAACCAGTGAACTAACAAAAACCCCAATTTCTACGATTAAAGGTATTGTAGGAAAACCAGGAAAAGGAACAGGAAAAAACGGAAAGATTTTTAAATGCATCATGCAGACGATTGTAAAAAAGACGTCACCAGAAGAAAAATGTATTCTATGTATGAAGAGCAGTTGGTACCGACACTAGACAACAACAGTGCAAGAAGGGACCAATATACATTGTGGCCCTCAATCCTTCACAGAATTCTCTTGAGAATGCGATTCACATTCCGAAAAATCAACAAAAGGCAAGTAGTGATGGAGTCACAAAGATTACGAATCTTGCGACATATTTATTTACAAGAAATTAAAAAGTATCGATCAGGGAATTGGCCAATAATTTACCTTGACGAAACATGGTTTGATACCTATGACACTGTGCAAAAAGGGTGGATTGACAGCAGTACAAAATGTCAGACTAACGCACCTTCAAATAAAGGAATAACCATTTTGCATGCTGGATCTGAAAAGGGCTGGGTGTCAAATTGTCTACTATTTTCTGCAAAAAACATAAAATACTCTAGTTTGGACTATCACGAAGACACGACCGCAGAACTTTTTGAAAATTGGTTTCGAAATTCCCTTTTGCCATATGTTCCCGAACAGAATGTTATAGTTATGGACAATGTAAGTTACCATAGTCGCCTACTAAATAAGTTTGCCAATGCAACCAACACCAAATCGGAAATACAGGAATATATGTTAGAAAATGACATTTATTTTAACTTTAGTTATAAAAAAGTGATCTTATGGAAGTTTTAAAAGACTATAAACTGAAAAAGAAATATGTTTGTGATAGTATGGCTGAGAAAATGGGACACACTGTTTTGCGGTTTCCTCCGTATTATTGTGTGTTTAATCCAATTGAACATATATGGCATCAAGTTAAGTCAAAAATAAGGGCACAAAATGTTTCTCCTACTTTAAGCGTGCCAGTGGTTGAATTAGTAAAAAAGTTAAAAATGATATACCTTGTGAAAGCTGGAAGAATTCTATTCAGCACGTTGTTAAAGTTGAAGAATCATATATTTATATAAATAATATAAAACCACTGATAATTACATCAGCTGACGACAGTGATAGTGAAACCGAATTAGGCTTAAGTTAAAATATATTTTTACTTACACAATATGTCCCCTCTTGTAAACCCCATTCATTCAAACTGTACTTCTTATCCATTTGTTTTTACATGCATCTATAAATAAACATCTCCAAAAACACGTATAATTTTATTTATTTGCATTAATGAATAAAATTCTTAAGTCCATCTCTGCAACCTATTATAAACAAAAGGTCAGAATTTTTATATTGCCCAGTTGAAACGGCAAAAATCAGGATCTTATATTTTGGGATAGGCTATACAACTTCTTTAAAGTACCCACGAGGTACCTTTGTTACGATATGTAACCACGTAAAAAATTTTGGTTTTCATAGTCGCTCTGAGATACCTATCTCGGAAATAAAGCACTTCCTCACGAATACGAAGACAAACAGTTTCCTGAGTAACATGTATGTCTATTTTCAGAGTTTTCCAAGATTTCAAATGTGTGTGACAGGCTATTCTGACAACACAACATTGTCTATTATGATACATATATTACATGATTCTTTATTGTTTATACAGTATAAGTCTTGAGGTTAGTCAATAAGTTTTGAAAGCGACACCTATGGAGCGTCACTTGAACCAAATATTGAACACCATTTATTTCCAACTGTTCGTAGATGGACTGTAAAGTTTAAACGTGATTGTACAAGCGTCAATGATAATCCATGTTCAGGACGCCCAAAAACTGCAACAACTGAAGAAACTGCTGTGCAAGTACAAGATATGGCAATGGAAGACAGTCAATTAACCGTGAATAATTTAGAGGCTATAGGCATGTCACATGGATCAGAACATGAGATCTTAACTAATGTTTTGGGTAAGAGAAAGCTATTCAAAAGTTAGGTGTCGCATTTGCTAACATCGGAACAAAAATGTACTTGACAGAAACTTTCTAAAAGAATAAAACTGATTTTGTGCATCAATTTGTAGCTATAGATCAGAATTGAGTTTACCAGTATGTTCTTGAACTGCGGCAACAAACTGCACAGTGGACTGAGCCCGGTTGTTCTGCTCCGAAGCAGCCAAAGTGGCCAAGGTCGTCCAAAAAAATGATGGCATCAGTTTTCTGGGATGCAAAAGGAATTTAGTTAATTGATTATCTTTAAACCGGTAAAAAAATTACAGGAGAGTATTATTGCAACCTTTTGGACTAGCTGGATGAGAAAATTCGTGAGAAAAGGCCCGGTTTACAGAAGAAAACAATCATCTTTCATCATGACAATGCACCTGCTCATAGAGGTGCTTTGTCAACGGCAAATCTGGCCCGATTAAAGTACAAATTGTTGGAACATTCACCCTGTTCGCCAGATCTAGCTCCTTCTGACTGCATGTATTCTTAATGCTCAAACGTGGGAAGCGTTTTTTTCAACAAATGATGAAGGAATTGCATCCGTGCATGAGTATTTTGAAGGTCTTCCAAAAAACCACTTCAGAGATGGGGTAAATGAATTGGAAAATCGCTGAAAAAAAATGTATTACGCTTAAGGGAGATTATTCTGAAGAACAAATGTATTTTTATTAATTTTATTAATTCATCTTGCTCATTTCCGCTTTCAAAGCTTATTGACTGAGCTTATATATTATGACACTTCATTTACGTGTAGATCCCACTGTAGACAAAACAAACTTTAGTAATAGGAAGTTAAGGTGTGTCTCGCTTTCAGTAATTTTTTAATATGAAATCATTTTTTTTTTTCAGTGATTTCTATATTTAATTAACTTGAAAAGCTGCAATTATTTATATTCAACTTCTAATAATCAGTATACTATCTTTACTTACTTAACTAGCAATAAATATTTGCCTAATCTGCCCTTAACTGATAGCCGTCTTCAGCAATATTCATGGCGGATAGTATTAAACTTTGAACTTACATCTGCCTCTGGAAACAAGCAGGGTCAACTTGGCCGAACCTCTAAATTATCCAAATAAACGGTTGGTTTATGTATCTTGAAAACCAGAATAGACGTAACGTAAATAAAACAAGTAAATCTTACGGTGTTCTGTTGAAGCTAAATTGCATCTTTGGTAAATTCCACAGCCCTTCTGGCAAGATAATGGTATAGTCGAGAGAATGATGTCTAATTTAAGAATTTGAGTTGGTTTTATTATTTTTTATTTACCAGAAATGTTATTGATGTTTGCGCCTAAAGCGTCAAATGATGGCACCGGCATTTTTAGTATTCCGTACGGAACACTTATAAGATCACTTCGGTGTCTGTCTGTCCGTCTGTCACACCCGATTTTCTCCGAAACTATTTGTCATAGAAAGTTGAAATTTGGTAATAATATAGGAATTGATGGCCTCATCAGAGCCATGTAGTTTTGAAAGTTAAATTTTGACTTAAGGGTTAGTTTTGGGAGGTGAAATCAGAATTGGGAAAAAAAATTTTTTACTAGGTAATCGAGTGCGATGTCAAATAAAAGCTTGTGAAAACACGAGTAAAAAATATACATATAATGTAATACTTGCGCGCACTTTTCTTTGTATTATTTTTAAAAAAATCGCGAAAAATCGCTGTCCCACCCGCCTTATCTCGAAAAGTACTTATCAAAAAATTTTGAAAAAATTTTGGAATATTCTCCACGGGGTGTAGATTGAACGAAAATTATCACGAGTGCATTTCCTTTAATAATTTATCTGATATATAAAACAAACAAAAAATTTCAAGGTCATCAATTTTCAGTAAAGATTGGAAACAAACTTTGTTGAAAACTCATTTGGGGTGTGTTTTGTGAAGTCACTGATCATTTTATACCTCCGTTACAAAATTTTTTATTTTAAAAGCAATCAACGTACGGAACACTAATTGCGCAAGTTCAACTTGCACTTGACCCGTTTTTTACGTTTATGGTGCTATAAACAAGAAATTTTATGATTTTCCTGCAGATGTTAAATTTAATGAACCCTAACTTAAGAAAGATACTTTGAATGACAATGACAATCGAAATGAAGTTTTCTCATTGAAAATTATGAAATATGTTTTAGATTAATAGCATTCGTGTTATAGTCGACCCTTTTACTTACAGCAATATCCTTCAACTAATCCTATTTATCAATGTTATTATTGTATCAAATAGTGGCATATTTCACTAGCGGAGACATCTGGTGTGGAGTACCTACGTCACAGGTACTCACCTCACGTTTTCATGCTTCCTGAGGCTTCTCGGCTCGTTGTATTGGCATGGTGGGTTGCGTTTGCCAGGAACTGCTGTTGTAATCTGCTGCTGACTTGTATCCGGGATCTGGATACCCAAATATCGGTGTCACTGGTCATTTTTAACGAACCATGGACGTTGTTAATTGTAATTACAGCAATATTCTGTATCATTTTCATGAAATTTCTAATTATTTTACACATATTACTCTATATTTGGTAGCTGTGTAAAAGCCCTTATCTGACAAACTTTATTTAATACATATCTTTGTAAAATTAAAGCTACTTTTAGTATTTCGTACATACTTATGGGATTACCTCTGTGTCCTTCTGTCCGTCTGTCATACCCGATTTTCTCCGAAACTATTTAACATAGAAAGTCGAAATTTGGCAGAAATATGAGAATTGATGGCCCAATCAGAGCTGTATAGTTTTGGAACTTAAATTTTGGCTTAAGGGGTTATTTGGGGGGGGGGGTAAAATCAGCAGTGAAAAAAAATTACCAGGTTGTCGAGTGGGGGGTGTCAAATGAAGGCTTTTAAAAACACAGTTCAAAATATATACGATGTAATACTTGCGCACACTTTTCTTTTTTCATTGTTTTCAAAAAATGGCCAAAAATCGATGTCCATCCTCCTTATCTCGAAAAGTACTGATCAAGAAATTTTGAAGAAATTCTGAAATATTCTTCATAAAGTGTAGATTAAGTGAAAATTATCATGAGTGCGTTATTTTTGATAATTTATCTTATGTATAAAAAAAAATCAAATTTTTCAAGGTAATCAGTTTTCAACCAAGATCAGAAACTTTGTTGAAAACTCATTTAAAGTATGCTTTGTGAAGTCACTGATCATTTTAAACCTCCGTAACAAAATTTTTATTTTAAAAGCAAGTCCGACTTGTACTTGGCATATTTTTTTTAAAAGAAGCTTTGACTGACCACCCATTTAACCTGTCACATGTTTTTACTTTCTCGACATATATCCCTAGAAGTTTTGACGAGGTGAAAAGACATTTATCTTATTTTGTTTTGTATTTGTATACTGCAAGGAAAAAGTTTTCCAAAAACATCAGTAATTGACAATCTAATATATATTTTAGTAGCCGTGCCCTCGGCTCCGCTCGCGTAGACTTGTTCCTTATGTTAGTTAACGTAATAAATATATCCTTTAACATGGCCATAGAACATATGTATTTTATAAAAAAAAAACACGTAAATCGGATGGGATAAGTGATTCTTGAGTGCTAAGCGCACTAGCGGATAGACAGAGAGACATACAGACAGAGAGACGTTGCGTTTTATATACATTATAGAGAGAGAGATTTTTTTTGATAAATATTAAGTTAAGAATTAAAAAAAAAAAAAAAACAGGTTAATCGGATAAGTGGTTCTCGAATGATAAGCACATTAACCGACCGACATACAGACAGAGAGCTGTTACATTTTATATATATTCATATATATATATATATATATATATATATATATATATATATATATATATATATAAACTAAATACAATTTAGCAAAAAACCTGTAGGATCACCCAAAATTAGAGGAGGATGAAGGGTACTCTTTGTACTTTATTTATATTCTTAACTTCGAGCTTTCGCTAAACATTTATTAGCTTCTTCAAAGAAATTCTTAAAATACAAACATTGGGATAAGGAACCACTATGAGTGGAACATGTCGGTTTTATTTTTAACTTACAGAAAACTTATAAAGTGATTCCTCCGAGAAACAGATGCTTACTCTGTATTTATTCGGAACGTTTGCATGTTCATCTTTTCCTTGTTATACAGTTACGAAACAACCTTAATTAATTAAAATGAAGACGCTTATTAAGATACAGAAAACTGCTTAAAAGAATACAGGATTAAAATACTTAATTAAAACAATTCACTTGTTGCCTTCATTTTATTATCAAAATTGGGGGGAAAACGTACCTAGCAGTTTAGACACTATTGACAGACACGTTTGCAAACAATCAAGTTATTGTAGAAAAAAATTTAAAAAGAAAAGATATACTGTTTCATCTTCAGAAATCCCGAAAATTTTTGGGATATATATATATATATATATATATAATATATATATATATATATATATATATATATATATATATATATATATATATATATATATATATATATATATATATATATATATATATATATATATATATATATATATATAATTAAGGTTGTTTCGTAACTGTATAACAAGGAAAAGATGAACATGCAAACGTTCCGAATAAATACAGAGTAAGCATCTGTTTCTCGGAGGAATCACTTTATAAGTTTTCTGTAAGTTAAAAATAAAACCGACATGTTCCACTCATAGTGGTTCCTTATCCCAATGTTTGTATTTTAAGAATTTCTTTGAAGAAGCTAATAAATGTTTAGCGAAAGCTCGAAGTTAAGAATATAAATAAAGTACAAAGAGTACCCTTCATCCTCCTCTAATTTTGGGTGATCCTACAGGTTTTTTGCTAAATTGTATTTAGTTTATATATATATATATATATATATATATATATATATATATATATATATATATATATATATATATATATGAATATATATAAAATGTAACAGCTCTCTGTCTGTATGTCGGTCGGTTAATGTGCTTATCATTCGAGAACCACTTATCCAATTAACCTGTTTTTTTTTTTTTAATTCTTAACTTAATATTTATCAAAAAAAATCTCTCTCTCTATAATGTATATAAAACGCAACGTCTCTCTGTCTGTATGTCTCTCTGTCTATCCGCTAGTGCGCTTAGCACTCAAGAATCACTTATCCCATCCGATTTACGTGTTTTTTTTTTATAAAATACATATGTTCTCTGGCCATGTTAAAGGATATATTTTATTACGTTAACTAACATAAGGAACAAGTCTACGCGAGCGGAGCCGAGGGCACGGCTACTAAAATATATATTAGATTGTCAATTACTGATGTTTTTGGAAAACTTTTTCCTTGCAGTATACAAATACAAAACAAAATAAGATAAATGTCTTTTCACCTCGTCAAAACTTCTAGGGATATATGTCGAGAAAGTAAAAACATGTGACAGGTTAAATGGGTGGTCAGTCAAAGCTTCTTTTAAAAAAATATGCCAAGTACAAGTCGGACTTGCTTTTAAAATAAAAAATTTTGTTACGGAGGTTTAAAAATGATCAGTGACTTCACAAAACATACTTTTAAATGAGTTTTCAACAAAGTTTTCTGATCTTGGTTGAAAACTGATTACCTTGAAAAATTTGATTTTTTTTTTATACATAAGATAAATTATCAAAAATTACGCACTCATGATAATTTTCACTTAATCTACACTTTATGAAGAATATTTCAGAATTTCTTCAAAATTTCTTGATCAGTACTTTTCGAGATAAGGAGGATGGACATCGATTTTTGGCCATTTTTTGAAAACAATAAAAAGAAAAGTGTGCGCAAGTATTACATCGTATATATTTTGAACTGTGTTTTTAAAAGCCTTCATTTGACACCCCACTCGACAACCTGGTAATTTTTTTTCACTGCTGATTTCACCCCCCCCCCCCCCCAAATAACCCCTTAAGCCAAAATTTAAGTTCCAAAACTATACAGCTCTGATTGGGCCATCAATTCTCATATTTCTGCCAAATTTCAACTTTCTATGTTAAACAGTTTCGGAGAAAATCGGGTATGACAGACGGACAGAAGGACACAGAGGTAATCCCATAAGTATGTACGAAACACTAAAAGTAGCTTTAATTTTACAAAGATATGTATTAAATAAAGTTTGTCAGATAAAGGCTTTTACACAGCTACCAAATATAGAGTAATATGTGTAAAATAAATTAGAAATTTCATGAAAATGATACAGAATATTGCTGTAATTACAATTAACAACGTCCATAGTTCGCTAAAAATGACCAGTGACACCGATATTTGGGTATCCAGATCCCGATACAAGTCAGCAGCAGATTACAACAGCAGTTCCTGGCAAACGCAACCCACCATGCCAATACAACGAGCCGAGAAGCCCTCAGGAAGCATGAAAATGTGAGGTGAGTACCTGTGACGTAGGTACTCCACACCAGATGTCTCCGCTAGTGAAATATGCCACTATTTGATACAATAATAACATTGATAAATAGGATTAGTTGAAGGATATTGCTGTAAGTAAAAGGGTCGACTATAACACGAATGCTATTAATCTAAAACATATTTCATAATTTTCAATGAGAAAACTTCATTTCGATTGTCATTGTTATTCAAAGTATCTTTCTTAAGTTAGGGTTCATTAAATTTAACATCTGCAGGAAAATTATAAAATTTTCTTGTTTATAGTACCATAAACGTGAAAAACCGGTCAAGTGCAAGTTGAACTTGCGCAATTAGTGTTCCGTACGTTGATTGCTTTTAAAATAAAAAATTTTGTAACGGAGGTATAAAATGATCAGTGACTTCACAAAACACACCCCAAATGAGTTTTCAACAAAGTTTGTTTCCAATCTTTACTGAAAATTGATGACCTTGAAATTTTTGTTTTTTTTATATACCTGATAAATTATTAAAGGAAATGCACTCGTGATAATTTTCGTTCAATCTACACCCCGTGGAGAATATTCCAAAATTTTTTCAAAATTTTTTGATAAGTACTTTTCGAGATAAGGCGGGGTGGACAGCGATTTTTCGCGATTTTTAAAAATAATACAAAGAAAAGTGCGCGCAAGTATTACATTATATGTATATTTTTACTCCTGTTTTCACAAGCTTTTATTTGACATCACACTCGATTACCTAGTAAAAAATTTTTTTTTTTCACTTCTGATTTCACCCGCCAAAACTAACCCCTTAAGTCAAAATTTAACTTTCAAAACTACATGGCTCTGATGAGGCCATCAATTCCTATATTATTACCAAATTTCAACTTTCTATGACAAATAGTTTTCGGAGAAAATCGGGGTGTGACAGACAGACACCGAAGTGATCTTATAAGTGTTCCGAAAAGATATACTGTTTCATCTTCAGAAATCCCGAAAATTTTTGGGATATATATATATATATATATATATATATATATATATATATATATATATATGTATATATATATATATATATATATATATATATATATATATATATATATACATATATATATATATATATATATATATATATATATATATATATATATATATATTATATAGGTTATTATTATTATTATTATGTAACCTGGCCAGAGAACATATGTATGAACTAAAAAAAAACGTAAATCAGAGAAGTGGTTCTTGAGTGATAAACGCACTAACGGACAGACAGACTTTTTTCGACCTGGCTAACTATTATCGTCACTGCTTGTTTCTTATATTACCTAACGTAATAAAAATATATCCTATAACCTGGCCAGAGAATATATGTATAAATTTAAAAAAGCACGTAAATCGGATAAGCGATTTTCGAGTGATAAGCGCACTAACAGACAGACAGACAGAGAGACGTTGCATTTTATATATATTATAGATACAGACTAAACATCGAAAAAAAAATATATAAGCACGCGCAAACAAAGTCTCATTTAACAAAAGGTCTGTTAATTTCCAGCCAATATAACGCTTACCAACGGATGGACTCTCAGATCTACAAGAAATGACTCTTTTCTATCAGCGAATATCTAGACTTAATAGGATTCACCGCTACTTGTCAGTAAATGACGTAGCCAAAGCAATTTTGTTTAAAAACACAACTTAAAAAAGGATTAACGTATTGCCCTTGCAGCTGAACCATAATTTATCCCTAAGGATATAAAATCCAATATCAATGCCAACACGAGGCCAATAAATATTCTTTGTATTTTATATTGCTTTCAACTTTTTAATTAAACTCCAAACTAGTTTTATCAGCCCGATGGAAAATCAAATAGGCAATAAATTAAAATATTTGTTGGCCATTATCTACCAGTTTAAATTGTTAGCGCAATAATTAATTCTTGAAATACATGGAGAAATCTTTTAAAACCTAGTATATTGGTTTCTTTTTGTTAATTTCACAACCTCATCTTTTTTGATATACGTCTCCTTCCTGTTTATCTTGTGTATAGGTACGAGTTGTCGCTTTAACTTTCTCGGGATCTACTTCTGCTTGCTTCTTTTTCTTACTAGTACCATATAGTATCTCTTGTCTATAATATATATAAAATGCAACGTCTCTTTGTCTGTCTGTCTGTCTATCCGTTAGTACGCTTATCACTGGAGAATCACTTATCCGATTTACGTGCTTTTTTTTAAACATACATATGTTTCCATGGCCAGGTTATAGGCTATGTTTTGTTACGTTTTGTTACCATAGCAGTGACGATAATAGTGAATCAAGTCGGAAAAAAGTTTGCCACTAGCGCGTTCTCTTGCAATACACTGCCTAAACCATTAACTATGAAACACTATCATGTAGCAGAGAATATCTATATCTATAATATACATAAAATGCAACGTCTCTCTGTCTGTCTGTCTGTCCGTTAATGCGCTTATCACTCGAGAACCACTTATCCGATTTACGTGTTTTTTTTTTTTTAAATTCATTCATTTGTTCTCTGGCCAGGTTATCTATCTTTTATAATATATATAAAATGCAGCGTGTCTCTGTCTGTCTGCCTGTCCGTTAGTACGCTTATCACTGGAGAACCACTTATCCGATTTACTTGTTTTTCCTTTTTTTAGTGTTCCGTACGGAACACTTATAAGATCACTTCGGTGTCTGTCTGTCTGTCTGTCTGTCACACCCGATTTTCTCCGAAACTATTTGACATAGAAAGGTGAAATTTGGTAATAATATAGGAATTGATGGCCTCATCAGAGCCATGTAGTTTTGAGAATTAAATTTTGACTTAAGAGGTTAGTTTTGGGGGGTGAAGTCGGAAGCGAAAAAAAAAAATTTTTTTACTAGCTCATCGAGTGTGGTGTCAAATGAAAGCTTGTGAAAACACGAGTAAAAAATATATATATAATATTATACTTGCGCGCACTTTTCTTTGTATTATTTTTAAAAATTCGCGAAAAATCGCTGTCCCGGGCCTTATCTCGAAAAGTACTTATCAAAAAATTTCGAAAAAAATTCTGAAATATTCTCCACGGGGTGTAGATTGAACGAAAATTATCACGAGTGCATTACCTTTAATAATTTATATGGTATATAAAAAAAAACAAAAATTTCAAGGTCATCAGATTTCAGTAAAGATTGGAAACAAACTTTGTTGAAAACTCATTTGGGGTGTGTTTTTGTGAAGTCACTGATCATTTTATACCACCGTAACATAAATTTTGACTTAAGGGGTTCGTTTTGAGGGGTGAAATCGGAAGGGAAAAAATTTTTTTTTTTACTAGGGCATCGAGTATGATATCCAATGAAAGCTTGTGAAAACACGAGTAAATATATATATATATATATATATATATATATATATATATATATATATATATATATATATATATATATATATACATATATACATATATATATATATATATATATATATATATATATATATATATATATATATGTATATATATATACATATATACTCGTATATAATGTAATACTTGCGCACACTTTTCTTCGTATTACTTTTTAAAAAATCGCTGTCCCCTACCTTGTCTCGAAAAGTACTGATCAAAAAATTTTGAAAAAATTCTGGAATATTCTCCACGGGGTATAGATTGAACGAAAATTATCACGCGTGCATTACCTTTAATAATTTATTTTGTATATAAAAAAAAAAAAAATTTCAAGGTCACCAGTTTTTCAGTAAAGATTGGAAACAACCTTTGTTGAAAACTCCTTTGAGGTGTGTTTTTGTGAAGTCACTGATCATTTTATACCACCCTAACAAAGTTTTTTATTTTAAAAACAATCAACGTACGGAACACTAATTGTGCAAGTTCAACTTGCACTTGACCGGTTTTTTTTTTGTTTAATTCGTACATTTGTTTTCTCTTGCCAGGTTATCTGTAATCTTCTATAATATATATATATATATATATATATATATATATATATATATATATATATATAAAGCAACGTCGCTCTGTCTTCCTGTCTGTCTGTCTGTCCGTTAGTTAGTTAGATCACTCGAGAACCACTCATACGATTTACGTGCTTTTTTTTTTAAACATATTTTCTTTGGCCAGGTTATATGATATATTTTATTACGTTAGGTAACATAAGGAATAAGCAGTGTCGATAATAGTGAATCAAGTCGGAAAAAAGTCTGCCGCTAGCGCGTTCTCTTGCAATACACTGCCTAAACCATTAAATATGAAACAATATCATGTAGCAAAGACAATAATATATGCAACATCTCTCTGTTTGTCTGTCTGTCCGTTAGTGCGCTTATGACTTGAGAACAACCGGCTAGAGCAAAGGACAATTGCCTTTTCTAGATATTTTAATTAATAAAAATAATAATAGATTAGAATTTGATATCTATACGAAGGACATCGTAACAGATAGATATATTCCTAATGATTCATTTCATTGCAAACAACATAAATTAGCCTCATTAAATTTTTTAGTTCATCGTTTGGTTACTTTCCCTCTGAATAGAGTAAACTTTAATAAAGAAAGGAATCGTATTAGAAATATAACTAGAGTTAATGGTTATGACGATGACTTAGTAAAATAAGCTAATAAATAGACATAAGTTTAGGTTTAATATTCAGAATTCCACCTTTTTTACACGCGAAGAAAATAACACCAAGTATGTCTCCATACCATATAATCCGAAAATATAGCAAGGGACTCAATAAGGTATTTAATAAGGTAGGCCTCACCTTAGTCTATAAGTCATCAGACAGAGGAATATCTTAGGAAATCCCAAAGATAAGATTCCTAATTTTGAGAAAAGTGGAATTTATGAAATTAGTTGTAATGATTGTGACAAGAAGTATGTTGGGCAAACTAAAAGGTCAATCAAAACACGATTTAAAGAACATTTAGCACACTTTAAATACAGTAGAACAGAAAAGTCTAGCATTGCCGACCATGCCCTTGAAGCTGATCATACTGTAACATTAGATAATCTAAGATTAATAAAAAATGTATCTGATAGGAGATTGTTGAACGCATACGAAAGTATGGAAATCATAAAATGTAAAAGTAGTTTAAATAAAGACAGAGGGCCTATTCCTTATAGTCCCCTCTACTGGTTACTTACCTATGTCATTAGTTCCGCCCGAGTAATTCAAGGGCTAGGCTAAGTATAAATAGGGTAGATTTGTAGTTTAGCTTTAGTAAATCATCGCTCCTGATGAAGCTAACATGGTTAGCGAAACGCGCGTCGAGTGCAAAAATAAAGTGTTTGGTGTAGTGGTGATATATACTGAGTAGTATCATTGTGCCAAAGATTCCACATTCCCAACTATATTTTTAAGAAATAGATGAATATTTTCTAAATTTGTGCTTTAATAAGTTATATATAGTATAACTTCAGATAATCTGCTATTAAAATTACTAAATTAAATGATAACACAGGTACGCATTCCGAACAAGTTTTACTATCAGAGTACTTTTTTTGCATAAAACACCGTTGAAATTTTGTTCAGTGTTTTTTCTAGTTGCCTTTATTATGCATTTACTACAGTTTCTGATGGATGATCGATTTGCCCGGAAATAATGTTCGGAATAATATACTCTTTCTTGTATAAGAGGTTTTGCACGATGGTGCCAATATCACGAAAACGCGATATCAGATATTTAAACTTGATACTGATAGAAAGTCGAGAAATTTGCAAATGCAAAATGACCAACAAAGATCCCATGAATGTTATATTCCATGCCTTGCCTCCTACGACTACAGTTTCTGAGCCAATACTCTTCTTCAGGTCGTCTTTGGGCAACGGTATCGATCCCGAAATTTTATTTCGGAATATCGATTTAGTTTATCCTTCCTAACAATGTTACGTTTTATATAGTTGAGCAGTTTTTCGAAGTTCGAAAATCTCAACAGATGGCGCAAGGGTCTGTATCTTGCCCAACGAGTAGTATCTCGTTTATTTAAGGTACCATGATTGCTATAAGCCAGTGAGTCATTCCAACTCGACTCTCCACGGTACTCGGATCTTCACGATCGATACCGTTGCCTAAAATCTACCTGATGAAGAGTATAGGCTTGGAAACCTATAGTCGTAGGAGGAAACGCATGGAATATAGCATTCATAATGGGATCTTTGTTGGTCATTTTGCATTTGCAAATTTCTCGACTTTTCTGTTGTAGTGACCAATCAAGTAACAAACCATATTCCGAAATTTTATTTCGGAATATCGATTTAGTTGATACTGACATGATTTTCTCGTCAAAAACATTACATCTAATAGTGATGTCATGCTTCTGCTGCCGATATTGTTATTTTCAAATTGTTTTACTATTTTGATAAATTGGCAAAGGTGACGGCCCGTGGCTCCGTCGCGTAGTAGTTGCTTGCAGTGCAGTATATATGGCCTGGCCACGTACATAGGTAGTGGTTGTTTGAACAAATGCAATAACATCAGTGGCACCACTACCGCGTTTTCTAAAAGGTGCCGTGAAATATAAAAATGTATGTTTCAGCACTTGGACAACGTTGACGGGTATTACGACATCCCGCCGATATCCTCAGGATATGACATCATCTTCGTTTTCCGTAATCAGCATGGCGTCGTCAGCATAAAATAATATTTTCATTGCCTTATCCTTTATTCTATAGCCCCTTAATTTACGAATGTATCCAATCAATTCGCCTATTATTACGTTAATGAATCACCTTTGTGAATACATTTGAACCGATATTGGCTCTGTGGGTTTGCCATTTATTTAGATACTTGTTCTTGCCTAAAATGAAACATGTGTATGTGAACGAACGCATTGGCATGGAAATAATTTGCGTACAACACTAAAAAACTTATTTTCCAACATCAAACGAAACAGAAACCGCACGCGAATGAATTCAGCAGTAGATAACATCGGAAATATACAAGTACAGGGTGAGTCAACGACAGAGTAAAGTACATTTTCTCATTTGTTTCGGGAATGACGAAAAAATGTTAGTATTAGGGAATGTTAAGGTGCACAGTTTAAAATTATTTTTGACTATACAAGGTACTTCAGAAAAGTGTGGCCGTTATAATTTTTTTTTTTTTTAAATGGAACATAATATTTTTTAATATATTTTTAAATTCTAGGTAAAACTTTTTTATTAATATTGTTATATACCTAAACCTAGTAGTTTTTCTAATATTTCAATTTTTTTAAGAAAATACTAGTTTTCAGTTTTGTAAAAAATTGCCAGTAACGCCATTGTTTCTGAAGGTGGCCTACTTATAATTGGTACGATCGTTCTATAGAGATGAAAAAAAAGGATATATGTAAAGAAATTTGAGTTAGATGCTACAGGGTGTTCAAAATAAATTTAAGCAGTTCGACTATTTAAAATTGAAAAATCTCAACGGCACACCCTGTATATTATTATTTTTTCTGATAGATTTCACAAAACCCTCCAACTTTTATTAAGTACATCATATACCTATTTCTAATAGTTTTCGATTTATTTTGAATTTTTCAATTTTTACCCTTATTTTTAATACACTTACGCTATTGTGAAAACATAAACAAATAGTTAATAATAATTTTAATATATTTTAACTTATCTGATGATTAATTATTATGACGTAATAAATGTTCAAAAATATACCTGTCTATTTGAAAACACTTGTTTAGTCGTTTTACTATATTTTCCTTCACTTTCCTTAGAATAAAGGGCGTTATTGTCCTGCACGCATCCCGTATCCTGTTTTCCATATCTACTGGTGTTGTAGGGGGATTCATATAAACACGATCTTTAATGGTTTCTGCGAAAGTCAGCGATTAAAACCTTTCGACGACTGCGGGGGTTCTCGCGGTGGTTTCTTTCAAGGCGGTTTCCGGCATACGATAACCTGCTTTGGACTACTTTGAAATCGCATATTTCGCCGCAGTGGTACAAATGGCTAATTTTGGGTATCAAAAGAATCGAATTATTTTCGTTAGTGTGAGCCCAGCGCCAAAACCTTTGATGATTGAGGCTTTTCGATTATACTCCGCATTTGGTTTCAATATCACGGTTATTTTGAAATTAAGATTGTTTACTAGAAACATCAGGCTTTCTTGGATACCAACAATGACCTCTTGCTGATGCAAAATATGGCGGAATATTTAAATTGAAATTTGGTTGGATTTTGAAGACGCACATGAATTGAATTAAAATCAACATTTAGGTAAGAACATCCAAAACAAATATGGATCTTACTTAACAGCGGAAAACTTACAAGCCTACACATATCTAGTTGACATGGCCTTTCAAGAAGCTATACATGTTAAAAGAAAATATAACCGATCAATTGTTAAGTTGGACTTTCGCAATTAGTGTTCAGTACGCTGACTGCTTTTAAAATAAAAAATTTTGTTACGGAGGTATAAAATGATCAATGACTTCACAAAACACACCTCAAAATGAGTTTTCAACAAAGTTTTTTTCCGATCTTTACTAAAAACTGATGACCTTAAATTTTTTTTTTTTTTTATGTACCAGATAAATTACACAAGTCTGCAAAAAAAAAATTGAGAGCTGTTTTGGTTTTTTTGCGTAATTCTTATGTTTTTGGGTGTATTGAATCCGAAAATGACTTTCATTTTGTCATAGAACGTCCACGTTTTCTGACAATGTAGGTATCTATGTTAAACAAGTTATCATCTTAAAAATAAAAGATAAAAGACTAAAAAATTTTTTTTTATTTATAATTGCGTAACAAAACTTATTTTTTTATCTAAAATACATTCATTAGTAAGCACTAAACACATTTCTTTTTCACAGTGAGACTCCTTTCGGTACATTTTCGCTTGTAGGAAGCATCTGGAAGGTCTCTCTGAAGCGTCCAACAGTAGTCTGCCATCATTGAGACGCTCCATCTTCCCTGGTATCTTTTTTCCATCTCCTTAATGTCTTGGTGAAATCGTTCACCTTGCTCTTCACTCAGATCTCCTAAATTTTCTGGAAAGAAGTCGAGGTGGGAATGAAGAAAATGTACTTTTAAACTCATTAGGCAACCTAAAGCTTGAAATGCTTTTAACATTTTTTTGACGATTTGTTTGTAGTTAGGGTCTTTGTTATTGCCTAAAAATTTCTCTATGACCTCTTTAAAGGCAATCCACCCTTCTCTTTGAGGATCCGTCATGGTTGTGATGAATTGTGGATCAGCCATAAGCCGTCTAATATCTGGTCCAACGAAAACACCTTCCTTCAACTTTGCCTCCGAGAGGCCTGGAAACTTTGATATTAAGTATTTGAAGCAATTTCCATCTCTTGGAAGTGAGTTTACAAATTGCTTCATCAATCCCAGCTTTATGTGAAGCGGTGGTAGAAGAACTTTATGAGGAGGCACCAAAGTTTCATGCAGGACGTTCTTTTCGTCAACTTTAAGCTCCCTCGGAGGCCAACACTTTTTGGTCCAGTGATTTTGCTCGGTCTCTACTATCCCATAGACACAAAAAGCAAGGGAATTTGGTAAATCCAGATTGTTGTCCGAGCAACATGCCCAAGATTTTTAAATCACCGCACACTTGCCAACCGTGGTCTTTATATTTTAATTTGCAAAGAACCAATTCCAAGTTCTTGTAGGTTTCCTTGAGGTGTACGGAATGACCGACAGGAATGGAAGCATAGAAACCGCCATTGTGAAGCAGAACTGCTTTAAGGCTTCTTTTGAAGAATTTATGAAAATACGCCACTGTGCTGGGTCGTATGAGATCTTAAATGTATCCATCAAACCTTCAATATTGGTACAATAAACCAACTCGTCCTCTTGGGCAAAGTAGGAAGTCAACTGCTTCTCAAGATATCTAAACCAGGAGGAAGACACTCCCGGCAAAAGTAAGTTCCTGCTTTTGAGCCTTGGTCCAAGCAACTGAGCAGCGTTTTTGGGAAGATTCAAGTCTCTTACCAAATCATTTAGCTCGCCCTGGGAAAACAATTTCGGACTGCTGTCATCTTCAAATTGAAAACTTGACTTGTCATCGGTTTCAGGTACAGCACCATCTTCGTCAGAACTTGGAATCTCTTCCAAGGTAGCCGGGCCTTGGGCACTGGTATTTCGGTCCCATGAGGGATGGGACGAATAGCTGATTGCAGATTGGGGTATGAAATGGACTGCTTCCATTTTGAATTATACCCTTTCACATTACACGAACAAAAGTAACAATCATCACTATGGTTCTTTTGCTCGCGCCATATCATAGGAATCGCATATCGGAAAGCTTTTTTCTTGCTCTTAAACCAATTTCGAAGGTCTTCAACACATCGTTTGCAGACTTTATGAGGTGCCCAAACTTTATCCTGATCTCCAAGTTTTAAGCCAAAATACGTGAAGTATAATTTTTTTACAAAGTCCGTAATATTAAGTTGTTGCTATAATACCATATATTCGCCACAAATATAACAGAAACTGTCAGACGAATTCACACACTTCCTTCCGCACAGATGACATTGCACTATATTGAACCAAGATCTATAAAACAATGACGAGTTAACACGTAATTGTACCGCGCCACTTTCTACACTATCGGAGCGCGCACGTTCATGTTACAACGTTTATGTTTGTTAATTTAGCTCACACAGGGCGTTCTTTATTTAGAAAGTAATGATAATTATGGCCTGTATACATTTAAAAACAGTAATCAAAATAAAATTGTACCTATTTATTTATGACTTCAAGTTAGCCCAAAAAAACCCTTTTTTATAATAAAATTTTGCGTTTTGCAAAATAACCTGACGTTCTGGAATTTTTTGAGTATTTTTTTTAGTTTTCAGAACACCTAAATACATAGAAATCAGTTGAAAACATCCAGACAGCATTTCTGTTGCAGACCTGTGTAATTTATCTGGTACGTAAAAAAAAATTTCAAGGTCATCAGTTTTCAACAAAGATCACAAGCAAACTTTGTTGTTTTGTGAAGTATTGATCATTTTATACCCTTGTAACAAATTTTTTAGTGTTCCGTACGGAGCACTTATAAGATCACTTCGGTGTCTGTCTGTTTGTCACACCCGATTTTCTCCGAAACTATTTGATATAGAAAGTTGAAATTTGGTAATAATATAGGAATTGATGGCCTCATCAGAGCTATGTAGTTTTGAGAGTTAAATTTAGACTTAAGAGGTTAGTTTTGTGGGGTGAAATCGGAAGTGAAAAAATGGCCTAAATACATAGAAATCAGTTGAAAACATCCAGACAGCATTTTTGTTGCAGACCTGTGTTATTAAAGGTAATGAACTTGTGATAATTTTGTGGAGAATATTCCAGAATTTTTTCGAAATTTTTTATTAGTATTTTTCGAGATAAGGGAGGACAGAGATTTTTCCGCGATTTTTAAAAATAATACAAAGAACAGTGTGCGCAAGGGTTACATAATATATATTTTTGAACTCGTGTTTTTACAAACTGTCATTTGACACCCCACTCGATAACCTGGTAATTTTTTTTTTCACTTCTGATTTCACCCCCCAAATTAATCCCTTAAATCAAAATTTAACTTTCAAAACTACACGGCTCTGATGAGGCCATCAATTCGTATATTAGTACAATATTTCAACTTTCTATGTCAAATAGTTTCGGAGAAAATCGGATGTAAACAGATAGACGGACGGACGGACAGACGCCGAAGTGATCTTATAAATGTTCCGTACGGAACACTAATAAAAATATAATTGTATCACATTTTAGATGGTTAAAATGGCAATTTTTTATATTAATTGAAATCTTAAAATAACTCGAATATGCATTACTGTAGTATTTTTTATGTTTTATTAGCTTCACTAACTGGGCGTATTCGCCAGAAGCTTGAATATATGATTTTTAATTTAAAATCTAAAACGTTGCAATACGGATTCGAACCAGCACCATTCTAGTTACTTGGCAGGCTCTCAACCTACAGTACTACCGAAGCCAGCTACTGTGGTTAGAAAATTTAAAAATAAAATAATCAATTCGCGATCAATTTTTGAAATTATCCTGTTCCAGATAATAAGCACGATGGAAAAAAAAAAAAAAACAAATTTATTATTATTTTTCTTGTGTGTATTATGCATCAAATTTTTGCTAATATTCTACAGATAGGCTGAGAGGAACTTCAACCTTACACATTGGGATTAAAAATGGTATTCTCATAATAAAACTCGTTGTTATGGGGAACATATAATCACTGTAGAAATACTGAAATTGGGCGGTAAATTTCTGAAAGGTTCTTTAAAAGTCCTACTAAATTAATGTGGAAAATATTCCAGCATCTTTATTATATATAAAAATGCAAACGTCTCTCTGTCTGTCCTGTCTGTCCTGTCTGTCCGTTAGTGCGGTTATCACTGAAGAACCACTTATCCGATTTGCGTACTTTTTTTTTTAAAACATACATATGTTCTCTGGCCAGGTTATAGGCTATATTTTTATTACGATAGGTTGCATAAGGAAGGAGCAGTGACGTAAAATAATGAATGAAGTCGGAAAAAAAGTTTGCCGCTAACGCGTTCTTTTGCAAAACACAGCCTAAAACCATTAAATATGGAACAATATTATGTAGCAGAGAATATCTATAATCTATAATATATATAAAATGCAATGTCTCTCTGTCTGTCTGTCTGTCCATTAGTGCGTTTATCACGCGAGAACCACTTATCCGATTTACCTGTCTTTTTTTAAATTCATACATATATTCTTTGGCCAGGTTTATATAATAATAATAATCTGTATCTATAATATATATAAAATGCAACGTCCCTCTCTGTCTGTCTGTCTGTCCGTTAGTGCGCTTATCCTTCGAGAACCACTTATCCGATTTACGTGACTTTTTAAATTCATACATATGTTCTCTGACCAGGTTATAGATATATTTTTATTACATCTATAATAACAATATATAAAATGCAACGTATCTCTGTCTGTGGCTGTCTGTCCGTTAGTGCGCTTATCACTGGGAAACATCCGATTTACGAGCTTTTTTTTTAAACATACATGTTCTCTGGCTAGGTTTATAGGATATATTTTATTACGTTAGGTGACATAAGGAATAAGCAGTGACGATAATAGTGAATCAAGCTGGAGAACAGAGATAAACTCGATAATGGGAGATAAGGTGAGATAATGGGAGATAAGTATAAGTAATGGAGATAAGGAGAAATAATGGGAGGATAAGCAGAGCTAAGTCCAAATAATGGGAGATATGGTGAGATAATGGGAGATAAGGAGAAATAATGGGAGATAAAGGAGAAATATTGCGAGATAAGTGGAGATAAGCCTATATAATGGTTCAAATAATTAAGATAATGGGAGATAAAGGAGTAATAATGGGAGATGAGCAGAGATAAGCCTAGATAATGAAATTAATCGTAGAGATAATGGGAGATAAGATAAATTATTGGGAGATATGGGGAAATAATTTGAGATATTTTATTACGTTGGGTAACATAAGGAATAAGCATGACAATAGTAGTGAATCAAGTTCCACGCGAGCGGAGCCACGGGCCCGGCTAGTAATGTTATAATTCGGAGGTTATACTTCTCTTTAAGAAACGCCATAATACTGATAACGAAAATTATATCTCTTCACTAAAATCTTAACAAACCGCTTAACAGCAAAACTAGATTTCTATCAACCTGTGGCAACAGGTGGGCTTCAGAAAGAGATTTTAGCAGGATATGCCCCCGATCGACCACCTCTACACAATACGTACTGTAATAAAGAAATGTACAGAATATAAGGTACCGATACATTTGGCCTTCATTGATTTTCATAAGGCATTTGATACTATTGAAATCTGATCCGTTGTAAAGTCGCTGGCGAATGCAAGAATACATTCCAGATATTTAAAAATAATAGAGAACATCTATACAGAAGTATCTATACATTTTAAAAATTGACAAAACAACTGTGACTAACAACATACCATCAAGAAAGAGGAGCGCGACAAGCAGAGAAACAGGAAGAGACGTGGGGCGTCTACATAAACGATGGGTCGCTGATATAAGAGTAGTAGAGGCAAGCAGAAGTGGTTAAATGTGGCAAAAGATAGGGAAGTATGGAAGAGATTAGAAGAGACCTACGTCCAGGGAGTGGACAAACTTGGGTTGACAAGAAAAAGAAGGAAGAAAAAGTTATGCCAGAACATGTATTTTTTATCTTTATTTACGATAGCTCAATAGTTTTACTGTATAGAAACCTTATGCAGCTGTACTGTTTAAAACATCATAAATCATTTCAAAATAGCACATTTACTCACAATTCCCCTATTTTCCTTTTTGAAAAGGTTCAAAGTAAGTTTAAACTACTTATTAAAATATTTTCTAGTTAGAAACATCACCGCTGACCTGTAAGAGATGCTGTAAAATTAAAAACCCGTCGCCTAGCAGCTTCGGATAAAAAACTTTCATATTTTTACCTGAAAACTAAAAATTCTCTGGGTTTCCTCAGAGGTTAAAAGTTTTCGCAAGTAGTACGGTATACTCAAAATATATGGCTAAGTTAATATAGTTTTCAAGGCTTTAAATAGTATATATCAGCACTGGAAAACTATATGGGGGCCATATGTGCTTTACTTCAATCCTTTTAAACTGGCATTTGCGCTAGCAAGTTTCACTATTTTTTCTTTTTTATTCTATAATATTGGCCTTGCGTAACTCTTCAATTACACAGGCCGACAGTTTTTTTTTACCCAGAAAACCAGAATATACTTTCCAAAGATTTTTGACGCGCTGAATTTGAATCCGAGAGGGTCAGAATTTCTCTGATGGCTCCGAGTTTTGAGATATTTTAACCTAAAAGTGCGAAAATAACGGTTTTTTTTTTCGACATATTTGAGGTTATGTTACATCGCAAAGGT
>CM032452.1:94305356-94339220 GCA_019049505.1 Pachyrhynchus sulphureomaculatus | reverse complement strand
ATGTTTTAGATTAATAGCATTCGTGTTATAGTCGACACTTTTACTTACAGCAATATCCTTCAACTAATCCTATTTATCAATGTTATTATTGTATCAAATAGTGACATATTTCACTAGCGGAGACATCTGGTGTGGAGTACCTACGTCACAGGTACTCACCTCACGTTTTCATGCTTCCTGAGGGCTTCTCGGCTCGTTGTATTGGCATGGTGGGTTGCGTTTGCCAGGAACTGCTGTTGTAATCTGCTGCTGACTTGTATCCGGGATCTGGATACCCAAATATCGGTGTCACTGGTCATTTTTAACGAACCATGGACGTTGTTAATTGTAATTACAGCAATATTCTGTATCATTTTCATGAAATTTCTAATTATTTTACACATATTACTCTATATTTGGTAGCTGTGTAAAAGCCCTTATCTGACAAACTTTATTTAATACATGTCTTTGTAAAATTAAAGCTACTTTTAGTGTTTCGTACATACTAATGGGATTACCTCTGTGTCCTTCTGTCCGTCTGTCATACCCGATTTTCTCCGAAAACTATTTAACATAGAAAGTTGAAATTTGGCAGGAATATGAGAATTGATGGCCCAATCAGAGCTGTATAGTTTTGAAACTTAAATTTTGGCTTAAGGGGTTATTTGGGGGGGGGGGGGGATAAAATCAGAAGTGAAAAAAAATTACCAGGTTGTTGAGTGGGGTGTCAAATGAAGGCTTTTAAAAACACAGTTCAAAATATATACGATGTAATACTTGCGCACACTTTTCTTTTTATTGTTTTCAAAAAATGGCCAAAAATCGATGTCCATCCTCCTTATCTCGAAAAGTACTGATCAAGAAATTTTGAAGAAATTCTGAAATATTCTTCATAAAGTGTAGATTAAGTGAAAAATTATCATGAGTGCGTTATTTTTGATAATTTATCTTATGTATAAAAAAAAATCAAATTTTTCAAGGTAATCAGTTTTCAACCAAGATCAGAAACTTTGTTGAAAACTCATTTAAAGTATGCTTTGTGAAGTCACTGATCATTTTAAACCTCCGTAACAAAATTTTTTTTATTTTAAAAGCAATTCCGACTTGTACTTGGCATATTTTTTTAAAAGAAGCTTTGACTGACCACCCATTTAACCTGTCACATGTTTTTACTTTTTCGACATATATCCCTAAAAGTTTTGACGAGGTGAAAAGACATTTATCTTATTTTGTTTTGTATCTGTATACTGCAAGGAAAAAGTTTTCCAAAAACATCAGTAATTGACAATCTAATATATATTTTACTAGCCGTGCCCGCGGCTCCGCTCGCGTAGACTTGTTCCTTATGTTAGTTAACGCAATAAAATATATCCTTTAACATGGCCAGAGAACATATGTATTTTATAAAAAAAAAACACGTAAATCGGATGAGTGATTCTTGAGTGCTAAGCGCACTAACGGATAGACAGAGAGAGACATACAGAGAGACAAAGAGACGTTGCGTTTTATATACATTATAGAGAGAGAGATTTTTTTTAAAAAATATTAAGTTAAGAATTAAAAAAAAAACAGGTTAATGGGATAAGTGGTTCTCGAATGATAAGCACATTAACGGACCGACATACAGACAGAGAGATGTTACATTTTATATATATTCATATATATATATATATATATATATATATATATATATATATATATATATATATATGTATATACATAATATATATATATATATATATATATATATATATATATATATATATATATATATATATATATATATATATATATAAACTAAATACAATTTAGCAAAAAAAAACTGTAGGATCACCCAAAATTAGAGGAAGATGAAGGGTACTCTTTGTACTTTATTTATATTCTTAACTTCGAGCTTTCGCTAAACATTTATTAGCTTCTTCAAAGAAATTTCTTAAAATACAAACATTGGGATAAGGAACCACTATGAGTGGAACATGTCGGTTTTATTTTTAACTTACAGAAAACTTATAAAGTGATTCTCCGAAAAACAGATGCTTACTCTTTATTTATTCGGAACGTTTGCATGTTCATCTTTTCCTTGTTATACAGTTACGAAACAACCTTAATTAATTAAAATGAAGACGCTTATTAAAATACAGAAAACTGCTTAAAAGAACACAGGATTAAAATACTTAATTAAAACAATTCACTTGTTGCCTTCATTTTATTTTCAAAATTGGGGGGGAAAACGTACCTAGCAGTTTAGACACTATTGACAGACACGTTTGCAAACAATCAAGTTATTGTAGAAAAAATTAAAAAAGAAAAGATATACTGTTTCATCTTCAGAAATCCCGAAAATTTTTGGGATATATATATATATATATATATATATATATATATATATATATATATATATATATATATATATATATATACATATATATATATATATATATATATATATATATATATATATATATATATTATATATATATTATATAGGTTATTATTATTATTATTATATAACCTGGCCAGAGAGAACATATGTATGAACTAAAAAAACACGTAAATCAGAGAAGTGGTTCTTGAGTGATAAACGCACTAACGGACAGACAGACTTTTTTCCGACCTGGCTAACTATTATCGTCACTGCTTGTTTCTTATATTACCTAACGTAATAAAATATATCCTATAACCTGGCCAGAGAATATATGTATAAATTGAAAAAAGCACGTAAATCGGATAAGCGATTTTCGAGTGATAAGCGCACTAACAGACAGACAGACAGAGAGACGTTGCATTTTATATATATTATAGATACAGACTAAACATCGAAAAAAAAATATATAAGCACGCGCAAACAAAGTCTCATTTAACAAAAGGTCTGTTAATTTCCAGCCAATATAACGCTTACCAACGGATGGACTCTCAGATCTACAAGAAATGACTCTTTTCTATCAGCGAATATCTAGACTTAATAGGATTCACCGCTACTTGTCAGTAAATGACGTAGCCAAAGCAATTTTGTTTAAAAACACAACTTAAAAAAGGATTAACGTATTGCCCTTGCAGCTGAACCATAATTTATCCCTAAGGATATAAAATCCAATATCAATGCCAACACGAGGCCAATAAATATTCTTTGTATTTTATATTGCTTTCAACTTTTTAATTAAACTCCAAACTAGTTTTATCAGCCCGATGGAAAATCAAATAGGCAATAAATTAAAATATTTGTTGGCCATTATCTACCAGTTTAAATTGTTAGCGCAATAATTAATTCTTGAAATACATGGAGAAATCTTTTAAAACCTAGTATATTGGTTTCTTTTTGTTAATTTCACAACCTCATCTTTTTTGATATACGTCTCCTTCCTGTTTATCTTGTGTATAGGTACGAGTTGTCGCTTTAACTTTCTCGGGATCTACTTCTGCTTGCTTCTTTTTCTTACTAGTACCATATAGTATCTCTTGTCTATAATATATATAAATGCAACGTCTCTTTGTCTGTCTGTCTGTCTATCCGTTAGTACGCTTATCACTGGAGAATCACTTATCCGATTTACGTGCTTTTTTTTTTTAAACATACATATGTTCTATGGCCAGGTTATAGGCTATGTTTTGTTACGTTTTGTTACCATAGCAGTGACGATAATAGTGAATCAAGTCGGAAAAAAGTTTGCCGCTAGCGCGTTCTCTTGCAATACACTGCCTAAACCATTAACTATGAAACACTATCATGTAGCAGAGAATATCTATATCTATAATATACATAAAATGCAACGTCTCTCTGTCTGTCTGTCTGTCCGTTAATGCGCTTATCACTCGAGAACCACTTATCCGATTTACGTGTTTTTTTTTTTTAAATTCATTCATTTGTTCTCTGGCCAGGTTATCTATCTTTTATAAATATATATAAAATGCAGCGTGTCTCTGTCTGTCTGTCCGTTAGTGCGCTTATCACTGGAGAACCACTTATCCGATTTACTTGTTTTTCCTTTTTTTTTTGTTTAATTCGTACATTTGTTCTCTGGCCAGGTTATCTATAATCTTCTATAATATATATATATATATATATATATATATATATATATATATATATATATATATATATATATATATATATATATATATATATATATAAAGCAACGTCGCTCTGTCTTCCTGTCTGTCTGTCTGTCTGTCCGTTAGTTAGATATATTTTATTACGTTAGGTAACATAAGGAATAAGCAGTGTCGATAATAGTGAATCAAGTCGGAAAAAAGTCTGCCGCTAGCGCGTTCTCTTGCAATACACTGCCTAAACCATTAAATATGGAACAATATCATGTAGCAAAGACAATAATATATGCAACATCTCTCTGTTTGTCTGTCTGTCCTTTAGTGCGCTTATGACTTGAGAACAACCGGCTAGAGCAAAGGACAATTGCCTTTTCTAGATATTTTAATTAATAAAAATAATAATAGATTAGAATTTGATATCTATACGAAGGACATCGTAACAGATAGATATATTCCTAATGATTCATTTCATTGCAAACAACATAAATTAGCCTCATTAAATTTTTTATTACATCGTTTGGTTACTTTCCCTCTGAATAGAGTAAACTTTAATAAAGAAAGGAATCGTATTAGAAATATAACTAGAGTTAATGGTTATGACGATGACTTAGTAAATAAGCTAATAAATAGACATAAGTTTAGGTTTAATATTCAGAATTCCACCTTTTTTACACGCGAAGAAAATAACACCAAGTATGTCTCCATACCATATAATCCGAAATATAGCAAGGGACTCAATAAGGTATTTAATAAGGTAGGCGTCACCTTAGTCTATAAGTCATCAGACAGAGGAATATCTTAGGAAATCCCAAAGATAAGATTCCTAATTTTGAGAAAAGTGGAATTTATGAAATTAGTTGTAATGATTGTGACAAAAAGTATGTTGGGCAAACTAAAAGGTCAATCAAAACACGATTTAAAAAACATTTAGCACACTTAAAATACAGTAGAACAGAAAAGTCTAGCATTGCCGACCATGCCCTTGAAGCTGATCATACTGTAGCATTAGATAATCTAAGATTAATAAAAAATGTATCTGATAGGAGATTGTTGAACGCATACGAAAGTATGGAAATCATAAAATGTAAAAGTAGTTTAAATAAAGACAGAGGGCCTATTCCTTATAGTCCCCTCTACTGGTTACTTGCCTATGTCATTAGTTCCGCCCGAGTAATTCAAGGGCTAGGCTAAGTATAAATAGGGTAGATTTGTAGTTTAGCTTTAGTCAATCATCGCTCCTGATGAAGCTAACATGGTTAGCGAAACGTGCGTCGAGTGCAAAAATAAAGTGTTTGGTGTAGTGGTGATATATACTGAGTAGTATCATTGTGCCAAAGATTCCACATTCCCAACTTAGTATGCACTAATAGTAAAGAAAGTAAAAAACACTATATTTTTAAGAAATAGATGAATATTTTCTAAATTTGTGCTTTAATAAGTTATATATAGTATAACTTCAGATAATCTGCTATTAAAATTACTAAATATAAGTGATAACACAGGTACGCATTCCGAACAAGTTTTACTATCAGAGTACTTTTTTTGCATAAAACACCGTTGAAATTTTGTTCAGTGTTTTCTACTTGCCTTTATTATGCATTTACTACAGTTTCTGATGGATGATCGATTTGCCCGGAAATAATGTTCGGAATAATATACTCTTTCTTGTATAAGAGGTTTTGCACGATGGTGCCAATATCACGAAAACGCGATATCAGATATTTAAACTTGATACTGATAGAAAGTCGAGAAATTTGCAAATGCAAAATGACCAACAAAGATCCCATGAATGTTATATTCCATGCCTTGCCTCCTACGAGTACAGTTTCTGAGCCAATACTCTTCTTCAGGTCGGCTTTAGGCAACGGTATCGATCCCGAAATTTTATTTCGGAATATCGATTTAGTTTATCCTTCTTAACAATGTCACGTTTTATATAGTGGAGCAGTTTTTCGAAGTTCGAAAATCTCAACAGATGGCGCAAAGGTCTGTATCTTGCCCAACGAGTAGTATCTCGTTTATTTATGGTACCATGAATGCTATAAGCCAGCGAGAGTCATTCCAACTTGACTCTCCACGGTACGCGGATCTTCACGATCGATACCGTTGCGTAAAATCTACCTGATGAAGAGTATAGGCTTAGGAACTGTAGTCGTAGGAGGAAACGCATGGAATATAACATTCATGGGATCTTTGTTGGTAATTTTGCATTTGCAAATTTCTCGACTTTTCTGTTGTAGTGACCAATCAAGTAACAAAACCGAAATTTTATTTCGGAATATCGATTTAGTTGTTACTGATGATTTTCTCGTCAAAAACATTACATCTAATAGTGATGTCATGTTTCTGCTGCCGATATTGTTATTTCAAATTGTATTACTATTTTGATAAATTGGCAAAGGTGACGGTCCGTGGTTCCGTCGCGTAGTAGTTGCTTGCGGTGCAGAAGGTCTCTGGTTCTAATCCCGGCAGGTCGGTATACTTTTATTTAAGTATATATGGCCTGGCCACGTACATAGGTAGCAGTTGTTTGAAGAAATGCAATAACGTCAGTGGCACCACTACCGCGTTTTCTAAAAGGTGCCGTGAAATATAAAAATGTATGTTTCAGCACTTGGACAACGTTGACGGGTATTACGACATCCCGCCGATATCCTCAGGATATGACATCATCTTCGTTCTCCGTAATCAGCATGGCGTCGTCAGCATAAAATAATATTTTCATTGCCTTATCCTTTATTCTATAGTCCCTTAATTTACGAATGTATCCAATCAATTCGTCTATTATTACGTTAATGAATCACCTTTGTGAATACATTTGAACCGATATTGGCTCTGTGGGTTTGCCATTTATTTTAGATGCTTGTTCTTGCCTAGAATGAAACATGTGTATGTGAACGAACGCATTGGCATGGAAATAATTTGCGTACAACACTAAAAAACTTATTTTCCAACATCAAACGAAACAGAAACCGCACGCGAATGAATTCAGCAGTAGATAACATCGGAAATGTACAAGTACAGGGTGAGTCAACGATAGAGTAAAGTACATTATCTCATTTGTTTCGGAAATGACGAAAAAATGTTAAATATAATAGTTTTAGGAAATGTTAAGTGCACAATTTAAAATTATTTTTGAGTATACAGGCTACTTCAAAAAAGTGTGGCCGATATAAATTATGTTTTTTTTTAAACGGAACATCCTATTTTTTATTATATTTTTAAATTCTGCGTAAAGTTTTATAACTTTTTTATTAATAATGTTATATACCTAAACCTAGTAGTTTTTCTAACTTTTCAATTTTTTTAAGAAAATACTAGTTTTCAGTTTTGTAAAAAATTGCCAGTAGCGCCATTGCTTCTGAAGGTGGCATATTCATAATTGGTACGAGCGTTCTATGGAGATGAAAAAAAAAGAATATATGTAAAGAAATTTGAGTTAGATGATACATGGTGTTCAAAATAAATTTATGAAGTTCGACTATTTTAAATTGAAAAATCTCAATATTTTTAAGCGGCACACCCTGTATATTATTATTTTTTTTGATGGATTATACAAAACCCTCCAACTTTAATGAAGTACGTCATATACCTATTTCTAATAGTTTTTGATTTATTTCGAATTTTTCAATTTTTACCCTTGTTTTTAATACACTTACGCTATTGTGAAAAAATAAACAAATAGTTAGTAATAATTTTAATATATTTTAACTTATCTAATGATTAATTATTATGACGTAATAAATGTTCAAAAATATACCCGTCTACTTGAATACACTTGTTTAGTCGTTTTACTATATTTTCCTTCACTTTTCTTAGAATAAAGGGCGTTATTGTCCTGCACGCATCCCGTATCCTGTTTTCCATATCTACTGGTGTTGTAGGAAGATTCACATAAACATCTTTAATAGTTTCTGCGAAATGAGTGGATTAAAACCTTTCGACAACTGCGGGGGTTCTCGCGGTAGTTTCTTTCAAGGCGGTTTCCGGCATACGATAACCTGCTTTGGACTGCTTTGAAATCGCATATTTCGCCGCAGTGGTACAAATGGCTAATTTTGGGTATCAAAAGAATCGAATTATTTCCGTTAGTGTGAGCCCAGCGCCAAAACCTTTGATCATTGAGGCTTTTCGATTATACTCCGCATTTGGTTTCAATATCACGGTCATTTTGAGATCAAGATTGTTTACTAGAAACATCAGCCTTTCTTGGACACCAACAATGACCTCTGGCTGATGCAAAATATAGCGCAATATTTAAATTGAAATTTGGACGAATTTTAACGACGCACATGAATTGAATTAAAATCAACATTTAGGTAAGAAAAACCAAAACAAATATGGATTTTACTTAACCAGCCGAAAACTTACAAGTCTACACATATCTAGTTGAAATGGCCTTTCAAGAGGTTATACCTGTTAAAAAAAGAGATAATCGGTCATGTGTAAGTTAGACTCGCGCAACGGCTCTGATGAGTCTATCAATAGTTTCGGAGAAAATCGGGTGTGACAGTGTCAGCTTCACTAACTTGGCGTATTCGCCAGAAGCTTGAATATATGATTTTTAATTTAAAATCTAAAACGTTGCAACACCTAGCTACTGATTCGAACCTGCACCATTCTAACTACTTGGCAGGCTCTCAATCTACAGTGCTACCGAGGCCAGCTACTGTGGTTAGAAAATTTCAAATGAAATATAATCAATTCGCGATAAATTTTTAAAATTATTCTGTTCTAGATAATATGCACGATGGAAAAAAAAAATATTATTATGTTTCTTGCACAAGTGTATATTATGCATCAAATTTTTGCCAATTTTCTACAAATAGGCTGAGAGGAACTTCGACCTTACACATTTGGATTAAAAATGGTATTCTCATAATAAAACTCGTTGTTATGGAGAAGATCAAATCACTGTAGAAACACTGAAATTGGGCTGTAAATTTCTGAAAGGTTCTTTAAAAGTCCTACTAAATTAATGTGGGAAATATTCCAACGGAATGGTATAATTCGGAGGTTATACTTCTCTTTAATAAACGCGATAATACTGATAACGAAAATTATCTGCCCATATTTTTTCACTAAAATATTAACAAATCGCTTAACAACAAAATTAGATTTCTATCAATCTGTGGAACAGACGGGCTTCAGAAAGGGATCGACCACCTCTACACAATACGTACTGTAATAAAGAAATGTACAGAATATAAAGTACCGGTACATTTAGCCTTCATTGATTTTCATAAGGCATTTGATACTGTTGAAATCTGATCCGTTGTAAAGTCCCTGGCGAATGCAAGAATAGATTCCAGATATATAAAAATAATAGAGAACATCTATACAGAAGTATCTAACATATTAAAATTGACGAAACAACTGTGACTAACAACATACCATCAAGAAGAGGAGCGCGACAAGCAGAGAAATAGGAAGAGACGTGGGGCGTCTACAGAAACGATGGGTCGCTGATATAAGAGTAGTAGCAGGCAAGCAGTGGTTAAATGTGGCAAAAGATAGGGAAGTATGGAAGATATTAGAAGAGACCTACGTCCAGGAGTGGACAAACTTGGGTTGACAAGAAAGAAGGAAGAAAAAAGTTATGCCAGAACATGTATTTTTTATCTTTATTTACGATAGCTCAATAGTTTTACTGTATAGAAACCTTATGCAGGCTGTGTACTGTTTAAAACATCATAAAATCATTTCAAAATAGCATTTACTCACAATTTCCTGTTTTCCTTTTTAAAAGGTTCGAAGTAAGTTTAACTACTTATTAAAATATTTTCTAGTTAGAAACATCACCGCTGACCTGTAAGAGACGCTGTAAAATTAAAAACCTTCGCCTTACAGCTTCGAATAAAAAAAACTTTCATATTTTTACCTGAAAATTAAGAATTCTCTGGTTTCTTCAGAGGTTAAAAGTTTTCGCAAGTAGTACGGTATACTTAAAATATATGGATAGAGTTAATATAGTTATCAAGGGCTTTTAATATTAGATATCAGCACTGGCAAACTATATGGCGGCCATATTTGCTTTACTTTAATCCTTTTACTGGCATTTGCGCTAGCAAATTTTACTATTTTTTTTTTTTTATTCTATAATATTGGCCTTGCGTAACTCTCGAACAGAGCTTTTTCATGCCTAAACGTGTATGTAAAATATGACTAACATGTTCTTTTGATATCTTTAGGGTGTCAGCTATCTCACGCAATTCCACTTTACGGTCATCCAAAACAATTTTGTGGATTTTTTGATGTTTTCCGGTGTAATCACCTCCTTTGGGCGTCCAGAGCGTTTAGCATCATTTGTATCTGTACGACCGCGTTTAAATTCAGCATACCAATAAACGATGAGTGATTTTTCAAGGGCGGAGTCCCCGTAACACTTATCAAGCGATTGCTTTGCTTAAACGGTATTTTTTCCCATCAAAAAAAAGTGTTTAATCAACACACGAAATTCGATTTTTTTCATTGTTTTGAAAATATCAAAAGTAGCGTCACTAAAACCACTGTAACTGTAAATTAATCTTCGAAATGTCATGGAATTTTGACACGTACCGTTTGAAGGTTGGTATTTCCTAAAAATCACATGAACTTTTTGAAGAGCGCGACATCTACGTGTCAGACTAAAAATTTTTCAGCCTACATGTTAAAATAATGTAGTAGTTAAAAATTGTCGAAGGGATTTTTTTTCAAAAATAAAAATTTGCTGTGTTTTAAGCTTGAGTATGCAATTTTCGACCGAAAAATTTATGTTTAATCAGTCATAAAAAATTGTCTATTAGGAGAATTAAAAAAAAAACCTCTCGACGTTTTGCAGAAAAAAGTAATGATTAAGATTAAAAAAAAAAAAGATTAAAAAATATTAAAAATTGACTGTGCAATATTGTAGACAGTGTCTGAAAACAGGTAGTGGTTCCAATCCTACACCACATCATATTTAATGGTATAACTTTATGACGAAATGGATTTTATTAAAAAAAGTTTTTTGAATAATTCGAGAAGTATAGAGAATAAAAATCCGTAAAAAATCGAGTTTTAGAAAATTCAAGATGTAGGTAACCCCTGGGGTAGTCTGCTAATATTTTTTTAAAAAATCGATTTTATGAAAATATCAGTTTCTTATGGTAAATATATGTCTCTGGAAAGGTCGAGAACAGGCTGAAAATTGCGATAGAATAGAAGCGTCTCGACGCAGTTAGTGTATACCTGACGCGCCGAACTTGCAGCTGCCGTATATTTACTGTCTTTGCCCCGTTTTTGTGAATCCTCGGTCTACAGACATTTCAGTTTCAGTTTTCGAGCAGTAGGGATGGTGATCCTTTAAAAAAAATCGATTCTAGAATCGATTCACAAAAAAATCGAGAGAAATCGATCTTTTTGGACCTCCTTTACGGAAACATGGAAAATACTCCTATCCTCAATCGTTTTTATTTTAACTGCATTTACTCAGCTATAGTTTTAAAAAAATTAACTATTAATAAGTGTGAAAAGTTATTTTCAATGAAACATCGCTTTTATTATACTCGTATTTTTTTATTTATTGAAAGAATAAAGAATGCAAATTGTTATCAATCATATATAATTTACAACTATCAGTATTTAATATCTAAGCTTCTAAGGAATAAAAATCTGCTTAATCTACTGGGATCCAACCGATTTCGTTCTTCATTTGCGATGTTCCCAGCGACCGAAAAAAGACGCTCACAAGGAACAGATGATCCTACAATACACATGTATTTAATCGCTGTTGAGCAAATGGAATGGTAGATAGAGGTATTTTATTCCTGCCAGAAAGATATGGGGTCACACTTTAAGTGCACAAGTGCGTGGGATAATTAGTGGTTAAATTCTTCATTTAAACCATGACCTTCCTGTCATGTGAATTATTTACAGAGAGTTGTTTTTTAACTAATAAGTTGTGGAAATCCCAATTACCTTTTTCTTTGTTACTTATTCCTGCTTCTTACTCATTCACAGTTTCATTTTGAATTAATTGTTGTGCCTTTGTACTTAAAATTAATAATCTATCTACCATATTGCTCTGGCACAGGCTAATTTGCCAGAAAAGTGAATAGCCTTGCTCTACAGTTCGAAATCTCTTTTATAATTCTTCAAGAATTAAAATATTTGTTTTAGCACCGAGTTCCTTCAGTTTGAGTTTTCATTTCGTTATATGTTTCTGCAAGACAACTTACGATGGGTATGATCTGGCTGGCTGTTATATATTCTCTTCCTCATATTTCTTTAGTTGTAGTTTCTAACGGTTTCAAAATATTTATGAGATCTTTTATACTGTCTAACTGCTCTGCAATTAACATTACCGGTGCTTTTGAATGTTGAAGTAATATTGGCGCTACAGCTTCTGACAGAAACCCATCGAGTGCACACAGATGGAAGGAGTACCAAAGGTTTAGTTTTGTTTTATTGTGCCTTTCGAAGAGAATCTGCTGCATTTATATTTTGCTTGAAATACTTAATTATATCTTTCACTATCGTCAGCAAAATCTTAGCCTTCTCAAGTCCATTCATGTCGACAAATAGTTTTGATGCCACTAAATTCAATGAATGCGCGAAGCAAGACAAATGTTTGTTTTTGCCGTAAACATTTACGGCAGCTTTAACCATATTCGCGCCATTATCAATAAGAAACCCTACTACTTATCCATTGTAATGTTCCATTTTTCTGCCATGGTAATGATTACTTGACTTAAATAGTCAGCGTTGTGAGCTTCTGTTAGAGCAGACATGCCAAAATTTGTGCTCATTAATTTCCCTTCATGTATGTGGTGACCTGTCAACCTCATGTAGCTTTGGCTATTATGAGTGTCGATTCAAACATCTGCAGTTAGATATATTGTATCTATCTCTTGTATCTTTGTCGCAGTTGTGTTGAAAGTTGAATCGATTCGATTTTAGGGTGTCTGAGATCGATTCACAGGATCGATGCACTGCTCAAGATCGATTCAAAAATTGATTTTTTTGACCCTAAAAAATCCATCTCAGATCGCCATCCCTACCGAGCAGTTAAGTGTTCGCTTTTGTCAAGCAAGGAGCAGTCGAGCGTCTGTATATTGTTTAGTATAACGTTTTAAACACGACTATTGCACAGATCGGACTCAAATTTTTATGGCTTATTCTACACATAAATGGCTATCGCCGGTACTACTTTTATAATTATTCATTAATATTTAACCATATTTTTAAACAATTAAAATTGCGAAAGTAAAGAAGAAAATTTTAGAAGTCCACCATTTTGTTCCTTTTCATCCTGGGTATTCAATTTTAGTACCGGCCATAGCGGCAACTCTATATTATAAAAATCAACTCGACTATTTGCTTTCAAATGCTCCAAAGTCCAGATATCATGTCTACCAGATTTAAAGAGGACCCTGTTCAGGCGGTCCTATCAAGGAAATGAGTCACGAAAAAACAAAGAAAAAATCTATTTTATTATATACAGAAATATTAAAATTCACAAATAAATTTCGCTATGAAAAAAAATTCTTAAAGAAAGACTGCGCGTTACCAGACTATCCCCTTCAAATTTTTTGAAAATTTAACTTATCTCGCAAATGTTATTTGCTAAAACTCTTTTTATATGACAAGCATGTAACATTTTTTTTTTTGTATATTCTCCATGGTGCCATTTCATTAGTCCCAAAAGGGCATTGCGTTGTCATAAACGAAGGAGTAGACTATTATTTCAATTAAAAGGATGGTTTCTGTGCATTAAAAGTTATTGGCCGCAAAATGGCACAAAACTAGGCGTAGTCCATTAGGGAATTTCGTCGTTTACTCTGGTAATACTTTATTGAAATCTCGCCTTGTTTCACTAATATTTTTATTATTAAAATGTAGAAATATGGGATAAGAAAACTGTTAATATTCTTATGAGAGCCGCATCTATAATATATATAAAATGCAACGTCTCTCTGTCTATCTGTCTGCCTGTCCGTTTGTGCGCTTATCACTGGAGAACCACTTATCCGATTTACGAGCTTTTTTTTTTAAACATACATATGTTCTCTGGCGACGTTATAGGCTATATTTTTTATTACGTTAGGTAACATAAGGAATAAACAGTGACGATAATAGTGAATCAAGTCGGAAAAAAGTTTGTCGCTATCGGGTTCTCTTGCAATACACTGCCTAAACCATTAAATATGGAACCATATCATGTAGCAAAGAATATATACATACATATATATATATATATATATATATATATATATATATATATACAGATATATATATATATATATATATATATATATATATATATATATATATATATATATATATATATATATATATATATATATATAATGCAACACTCGAGAAGCACTTATCCGATTTACGTGTTTTTTTTTTTTTAAAAATTCATACATTTCTTCTGTGGCCAGACTATCTATAACTTCTTATAATATACAAAATACAACGTCTGTTTCTCGGTCTATCTATCTGTCCGTTAGTGCGCTTATCACTGGAGAGCCACTTATCCGGTTTACGTGTTTTTTTAATTCATACATTTGTTCTTTGGCCAGGCTATCTATAATCTTCTATAATATATATAAAATGCAACGTCTCTCTGGCTGTCTGTCCGTTAGTGCGCTGATCACTCGAGAACCACTTATCCGATTTAAGTGCTTTTTTTTTTTTAAACATACATACATATGTTCTCTGGCCCAGCGTACACCGAGAGGTATCATGGCTAAGGATTAAGTAAGTAAGTAAGTATGTTCTCTGGCCAGGTTATAGAATATATTTTATTATGTTAGGTAACATAAGTGTCGATAATAGTGAATCAAGTCGGAAAGAGTCTGCCGCTAGCGCGTTTTCTTGCATTACACTGCCTAAACCAATAAATATGGAACAATATCATATAGCAAAGAACATAATATATGCAACATCTCTCTGTTCGTCTGTCTATCAGTTAGTGCGCTTATGACTTGAGAACCACTTATCCGACTTGTTCTCTGGCCAGGTTATCTATAATCTTCTATAATATATACACTCCTGGACAAAATTAACGCAACAATATATTAAATCACACAAATCTCTATAGTGAAATAATTTTAATAATTTTTTATGAACATTGGTTACACTAAAAGTTAGAAAAAACTTATTCGGATACTTTAAAAGTGAATTAGCTACCAAATTTCTCTATAAGATTCGAATTAAAATTATTCTTAAGGCTTAATAACAAAATCGTTGAAATTATGTAATAATGAAAAAAATAAACTGGGACACTAGTAGCAAAATTAATGGTGTAAACTGGGACACTAGTAGCGTGTGTTGCCTCCTCTACTTCGGATGACAGCGTTTATGCACCTAGGCACGCTTCTAATTAAATTTTGGATAAAATCTTGAGGAATTTGCTCCCATTCTGTGATAACTACATTTTCAAGTTCCCTCAGGTGCAGGTATATGACGTTTTACATTTTTCTTAAGGTGATCCCATACATGTTCTATCGGATTCAGATCCGGGCTTTTTGGTGGCCATTGCATGATCGGTATATCAACTTGATTAAGATAATCGAGTACCTCCCTAGCCACGTGAGGTCGAGCGTTGTCTAAAAATAAACAGGAAATTGGGCCCCACAAAATGACCGAAAGGCATCACATGTTCTATTACAATATTCTCATGTTAGTAGTCAGCATTCATGGATCTCGTACGGATAGGAACTAACTCTGTGCGAGCATTAAAGCAGATGCCACTCCAGAACGTAACAGAGCCACTGCCGAATGGAATCCTTGCAGAGATATTGCAAGAAGCAAACCTCTCTCCTGGTCTTCGCCATACTCGCTCACGACCATCTGGATGTTTTAGACTAACCCTAGTTTCATTTGTGAAGAAAACTTGTTTCCAATCATCCACAGACCAGTTTTCGTGATTTCGAGCAAAACGTAACCTGGCAACTCTGTTCTCTCTAGTATGCAAGGGCACAGTGACTGGTCTCCTACTGATTAATCCAGCTTTATTTAACCGTCTTCTAACTGTTTTAGAAGAAATCGTGATATTGAGAACAGCTTCGAGTTCGTTTTTTATTATAGAACTAGTGACAGTCCTGTTTCTTAAAGCATATTGTCTTATAAAACGTTCATCTAGGTCGTTAGTACATCGTTTTCGCCCTTGCCCTAACGACTTATTGTGGAATGGTGTTTGCCTAACAAATTGACAACATAACTCTGACAATATCTCTCGTCCAATAAAACTGAGGCTCGCACTACCTCGTGTTCAGTTAAATTCCTTGTTCGATTCATTTATCTAATTCTTCGGGGTCAAAAATAAAACAGTCTAACACAAAAATGTATTACTTTGAAAAAGGGAACAATTTATAAGCTAACTTTTAAAGAAAATCTATCGCATTTTTACAGAAAATTGTCTTCTAAAAAATTCTTTAAAACTGTAAATCTAGACGAATTGTTTTGATTTCTGTCATGAACAACGAAACAAAATATGCATAGCCTACTATTCAAATACTCGATAAACTTTAAAACTGACATAAGAAGAAGAAGATAAATTAATTTTCAGATTGTTGCGTTAATTTTGTCCAGGAGTTTTTATATATATATATATATATATATATATATATATATATATATATATATATATATATATATATATATACATATATATATATATATATATATATATATATATATATATATATATATATATATATATGCAACGTCTCTTTGTCTGTCTGTCTATTTATTCGTTAGTGCGCTTATCACTCGAGAACCACTTATCCGATTTACTTGTTTTTTTTTTAATTCATACATATGTCCTCTGGCCAGGTTATATAATAATAATACTCTATATAATATATAAAACGAAACGTCTCTCTGTCTGTCTGTCCGTCTGTTAGTGTGCTTATCATTCGAGAACAATTTATCTGATTTACGAGTTTTTTTTTTAATTCTTAATTTAATATTTATCAAAAAAAATCTATAATATATAAAACGCAACGTCTCTCTGCCTGTCTCTCCGTTAGTGCGATTAGCACTCAAGAACCATTTATCTGATTTACGTGTTTTTTTTTTTATAAAATACATATGTTCACTGACTAGGTTGTAGGATATATTTTATTACGTTAGGCATATGTGCCTAATTTGCTTTACTGTTCCTACATTAAAATTTTTCCCCGGTAAAATATTTTATTGTTTGTGTTTTATTTTTTAATTTCAAGTCAGAATCTCCGCTGTACATGGTATCGCTATATATGAACCTTTGGGCACAGTAATTTAGTGCTGATGTTAAAAATTATTTATATTCCAGGACAAGATAATTGATCGGTACACCGATAAATTTACAAACCCTACTTGTTCTACAGAGGCTCGTTTTATACGTAGTTTGTAATAGTGCTTAGCTACCTGAATCTGACCATCCGATCCCAAACATAATACACTAAGCAAGGGAGTTCCTTAGCTTTAGGTCCAATGGTCAGAGCCAGAAAGCGAAATACTCGTAATCAGTTAGATTAGAAGCCAGAAATGTTTGAGTTATTGTATTAAAACAATTTAAAAAAATTTTAATACTGTAACCATTAAAGAGACAGCGATCACTATATTCGGGTACGTTGTTGTTTTATAATTTCTGTTTTAATGTGTTTTGTGTTTTTTGAACTGTACTCAGGATTTATCGAATTCGTGATAGAAATATCGTATTGAATTATTTTTAGCCGTTCGTAACATGGTAAATATATTTTTTTCCTAGGTTCAAGCCAAAAGAAGGTCATTTTTCCAGAAGCGAATTATTTTTAGTAACCGAAGGAGTCAGCTTTATAAAATGAAAAGCTTACAATGAAGAATTGCGAAAGTGCCCAGGCGCGTACACAAGAAAATGTATAATTTAAGAAAGAGAGAAGTCAATCAAAAAACTAACAAATAGTGTTTCTGGGGACAGTAAACTGCTTTTTTTTAGTGTTCCGTACGAAACACTTATAAGATCACTTCAGTGTCCATATGTCTGTCCGTCTGTTACATCCGATTCTCACCGAAACTATTTGACGTACAAAGTTGAAATTTGACACTAATATAGGAATTGATGGCCACGTTAGAGCCGTGTAGTTTTGAAAGTTAAATTTTGACTTAAAGGGGGGTGAAATCGGAAATAAAAAAAAGAAGTTTACCAGGTCATCTAGTGACGTGTCAAATGAAAGCTTGTGAAAACACTAGTTCAAAAATATATATTAAGTAATACTTGCGCACACTTTTCTTTGTATTATTTTTAAAAAATTGAGAAAAATCTCTGTCCCTCTTATCTCGAAAAGTACTGAAATACTGAAGAAAATAATGGAAATCTTGAAAATAAACTAATAAACACTAAAGTATAATAGCAATTTTTTTTTTTCATTTTTTTCCTTCCTTTTAGCTCTTTGGTTCGTGTTTAATATTAAAAAAATATTTATTTCGGAGTAAAGGCAGAATAAATATACAAACACACATCATGATAAGTATTCTAAATATTGTTGTTTTGGCCTATACTTATAATAAAATAAAAATATTTTCTAATTACAAATTTAACCAATTTTATGATTTTATTGTGGCTAAGAATAGGCGGACAAAATTTTTACACGATCACGATCCGCCGACGTCAATACACTGCTACATGTAGGACTTTTTAATTTCGTGACATTGTCATCTGTTCTTCGCTCTTCTTATCCACTGAGTTCCTGCCCTTATCCTGATATCGTCTCTTCATCTTGTGTTTGGTCTCCCTGCACTTTTACGTTCAAGCATTGGTCTCCATTCTAAAATTTTTCTCGTTCATCTGTCATCTGTGCAGCGTGCCACGTATCCGGCCCACCTCCATTTTAATTCGGTTACCCTTTCTAATACGTCCACGACTTTAGTTTGTTGTCGGATCCAGTCCTTGCGTTTTCGGCCCGTTAATTTAATACCCAACATTTTCCGTTCCTGCGCTCGCTGTGTTCTGGCTAATCTTTAAGCATGTCATTTTGTAAGATCCTATGTCTAAGCTCCGTGGGTCAATACATGGAGAATACAATGATCGAAGAGATATTTCTAAAGTAAGGCTGTCTTTTAAGGGGCTATACCAGTGTGATAATGTCAAAAAAATTATTTTTTTACATATTTCGATGCTTCTATATGTATAGAATAAGAGGTCGAAGTATCAAAGTCGGCCTATGTTTATTTTTGAAAATACAGCTGTCGCCAGGCGCAGGTACTCGGGGAGCCATAAACTCGTTTTTGGAAGCGTAACGCGAACCGGAGCAGGTATTCAAATTTCAATTTAATGACGTCATCATGTTGGTGAAAGTTAAACATTTAATATTTCAGTGAACTCAACATAGTCACAAAGGTAGGTACGTGGCAAAAGATCATTATTTATGGATTACACGTTAGTCATTCTCTAAACGCGTTTTTCTCAAAACTGCATTTTTTTAAATTTGCTGCCGCTGTAACTCGAAAACAATTTATTGTATCGGCTTAATTTTTTTTTTGCATGTTAAGGACATGTTTTGACGTACCATGAACCATGGATTTTATGATTGGATCAAAAATATCAATTTGACATGCAAAAAACGGACACTTTTTTGGCGAAAATTTTATATATATATTTTTAAACGCCGCCATTCTTATAATTTTCAATATTTTTTAAAATTCATGGTTGATGGTATGGAAAATTATATCTACTTTCATGATCATTTTGTTTTTTTTTATTCCAGGCAATGTGGAGGCGTTAATCACGACAACGGTGGAGCTACTTTTTTTTTCACCTCTCCCAGGCATAAGTCCCGTAAATTTCAATATTTTGGTCGGAAAAAATTTGTGTGTGTTTCTAAACAAATAATAAATAGGTACCCAATATTTTAAAACATTTGATGCAGTAGTTTCCTTTCTAAAAAAATATCCTTATTTTTAAGTAGTTACACTGGTATAGACCCTTAAGTTGCCAAATGCTGTCCAAGATATTTTAATTCGTCGAGAAATGTCCTTAGTCGTGCGGTTTTTAGTTGTGGATAAAATTTTACGTGGTTACAATTTTCTTACAAATAATAAATGAAAATAAAATTTCCGTAAGCTAGCGAGTTATTATGGTCTAGCCTTCCCAATATTATTAAACAGATCCTGTCGAAATGTGTGCATGAATTGAGTTAAATTTTAAGGGTTGTCGACTGAAGAATAACCGTCGAATAGAGTTAAAAAGAGCACTTGACAAAGTCGCAAGGTCGTTACAGTGATTTGTTAGAGTGAAGTGAAAGTATGTGGGCTTCAAGAATTCCTTAGAATAAATTTGTCTTAGAAATAAAAAAAAAAATGAGAAAATGAGCAAGGCATAATCAATAAGAGATATATATATATATATATATATATATATATATATATATATATATATATATATATATATATATATATATATAAGGGTCATTCTTTTTAAGCCAGACCCACCCATCAAGCGAAAATTTGGAGTCACGTAAAGCGGCTTGCGCAGGCCCATATTGAAGCTTGGAGACTCTAGTTTTGAAAGCTGTTAAGCGATTTTGAAAACTAAATATTGCGCATGCTCAAAGGTCCCCTAAACGAGACTTCTTCCGAAAACTGGTGACCTTGAAATTTTGGTTTTTTTTATATACCAGATGGATTATTAAAGGTAATGATAATTTTCGTTCAATCTATACCCCATGGAGAATATTTCAGGATTTTTTCAAAATTTTTTGATCAGTACTTTTCGAGATAAGGTAGGGGACAGCGATTTTTCACGATTTTTTAAAAGTAATACGAAGAAAAGTATGCGCAAGTATTACATTATATATATATTTTTTACTCGTGTTTTCACAAGCTTTCATTTGACACCACACTCGATGACCTAGTAAAAAAATTTTTTTTTCACTTCCGATTTCACCCTTCAAAACGAATCCCTTAAGTCAAAATTTATGTTACGGTTATATAAAATGATCAGAGACTTCACAAAACACACCCCAAATAAGTTTTCAACAAAGTTTATTTCCAATCTTTACTGAAAATTGATGACCTTGAAATTTCTGTTTTTTTTATATACCAGATAAATTATTACAGGTAATGCACTCGTGATAATTTTCGTTCAATCTACACCCCGTGGAGAATATTCCAGAATTTTTTCAAAATTTTTTGATAAGTACTTTCCGAGATAAGGCGGGTGGACAGCGATTTTTCGCGATTTTTTAAAATAATACAAAGAAAAGTGCGCGCAAGTATTACATTATATATTTGTTTTTTACTCGTGATTTCACAAGCTTTCATTTGACACCACACTCGATTACCTAGTAAAAAATATTTTTTTTCACTTCCGATTTCACCCCCCCAAAACTAACCCCTTAAGTCAAAATTTAGCTTTCAAAACTACATAGCTCTGATAAGGCCATCAGTTCCTATATTACTACCAAATTTCAACTTTCTATGACAAATAGTTTCGGAGAAAATCGGGTGTTACAGACGGACAGACAGACACCGAAGTGATCTTATAAGTGTTCCGTACGGAACACTAAAAAAACAACAAATATTAATCAAATTATAAACCACCCTATTTGACCTTTAAATTAAATGAGCCACATCTTAATACTTTTTTAAATTTGTGTATTATAGATTGTCACCTTTGATAATAATTATTTCTGTGACATTCAGCAAGTGTAATTTAATCGGCACTATGTTTAATAATGTATTTTGATTAAAATTTACAGAAACATCTATAAATACTAACGAATTTACATCCAACAATGGATAGAACTAGGCTTATAGTGAATAGTGACATATTTTGGAGGCTTCTCTTCAATTATTAATTTGCTTTTTTTTTAATCTAGTTTAAAATTAAACTTGTTATGGGACACTGTATATAATACTACATTTTTTATATAGTAAAGCATTTCTCTCCTTGTCAAGTTAGATTCGCAACGACAGACTTCTTAAGACAAGAACGTAAAGAGATGCTTGGCACAGTAGTTAAATCAAGAATGTCCCTTCCGAGAGGGCCGTAATCAACATTTCACGCAAATAGAGAAGCAATCAAGGACGCAATCTGTCGGAAAGTGGAACAATTAGACCGGTTAGTCTCATCGTTTACGGGTCGCAAAGGGCAGTCGATCAAAAAGGGTGCCTCGGGGAAGCTGTTTACCAGATGGAGATGGGAATTGAATTATTGGTATTTAGTAGTGGCATATACAGGTAGTAACATTAAAGTTATATATTTAACTTGAAAAACATTTGATGGGTATAAGGTGTCTCGTTTATTATGAACCTATACATTTTTTCAGGAACTATACGAGGTCGAGAAATTAAAGTTAAATTAAAAACAATTCCTTTTTTAAACATTTTTTTTTACACTTCAGCATTATTTTTAGCTGGTTATATTAGGGCTACGCAAAATAATTTCGGCTATACAGCCTATATAAATTAATCAAGAAAGACTAGCAGGTTATGTCGTTATAACGTATTGAGAATTAATGAAAATTCTGCATACATAAGCATTCTTTTATATGGAGAACATAATCCCTTTGGAATAATTTGTCCAGGCTGTGTTTCCCATCGAGTACAATTTACAGCGATTCGAGAACAACGTGAATCTCTTTTTCCGCACACCTGCCGCTTCTGGAGCGCGTTAGGGACTTCCCTGTAGCACGTGTGCTAGACCCATAAAAAAAATTATCAAAAACAATAGCCAAAAACAGCTTCCGTTCTGAAAATTTCGATATCCATGATATCCTTCTCTCTGATTGGCAAAATATCGAAAAAACGACGAAATATGGCTAAAAATTGAGCAAAACTAGTACATAAGTAATCACGATAACCTGGAAATGGTACATTCATTACCAAACAGTATATTTGTGGAAATCTGGATGCAAAAAGAAGTTCGAAGTTTGAATATCACAGTGAAGATTAATTTACCTCGATCTACAAAACTGTGTTTTAACGAAACAAAATTGATCCCACTTTAAAACGTCTAATTATGGATAATAAAAAATAGATTATGCTTGATAATAATATGCGAAAAAAAATTGTAATCCAAGCATGATGAACTGTGACAAAGCCGGGATTAAAGCCAAAAAAAGTTAAGATTGACACTGAATCGTAGATCATTAGATGATACAACCTAAGAAAAAGATTCCTTCCGCTCTCCACGGTAAACAGTTAAATATTAAAGATAACTAGCTTCCAACTATTTATGACTGTGACTGTGAATTTCGCTTCATGGTCTTTGGTTGAGTCGAACATACATTACCATAGGATGAAGAGTCACAGGACTTTCCGAGAGATGGCAGCACAAACGAAAAAAACCATATGATTTTCAGTGAGTGGCAATTCTCAAAAGATTCGTGTCAAATTTCCAGGACATTTTGTCTATTAGTTTGCGAGTTACATAGGTTTGAGTGATGCTATTTTTGATTTTCACAAAACCATAGAACAAAAGGAATCTCCTGCGTTGATTAGATGTTGCTTTTTATTGGGAAAAAACAGGAAGACTACAAAGATGGCTTGAGAAGTGTTATGGCACATCTGATCCATCGAAAGCAACTATATATCGATAGTAAACCTGAATGTGGTCGTACAAGCACCGATAACGCACCACGTACCAGACGTCCAAGTGAGGCAGTCATTCCAAAAAACACAAAAAATCCACCATATTGTCGTGAACGACCGCAAAGTGAAAGACAGAGAGATAGCTGACATCGTGAAGATATCAGAAGATATCAACAATACGAGTGAGGCATATTTTTCATGAATGCTATGGCATGAAAAAGCGTACTCTCATGATTGATTAAAAATAGCAACGTGTAGAAGATTCAGAACGCTGTTTGGCACTGTTTCGGCGTAATCCAAAGGAGTTATTGTGTTGATTCGTAAAAATGGATGAATCATGAATCTATCAGTACATTCCTGAGTCCAACAGGCAATTCGCAGAGGGGCTGGAACCGCATGAAAGCAGACCGAATCGGCCAAAAATATAAACATCAGCTGGAAAGGTTTTCGTAAGTATTTTTTAGAATAATATCAATCTACTAACTTGAGAAGGACCAAACCAGAGACGATTGCTTTGATTTGTTATACCGTTTTAATGGTGAAATCAAGAAAAAAGGCCGCATTTAGCAAAGAAAAAGATGGGGTTTCACCAAGATAATGTACCAGCTCACAACTCCATAAAAGCGATGGTGCAATTGGACCAATTGGGCTAAGAATTTGCTTCCTTATCCACTATATTCACCAGACCGGCCCCCCAGCGGTTATTATCTCTTTTTAAATTTCAAAAAGCGGGTCCAGGGAAAGAGAATTGGCTCAGATGAAGAAGTCGAATGGGAAACTAAAGCTTATTTTAGCTTATCGAACCATATGAAAGGTATCCAAATATTGGACGATCGCTGAAAAACATGTACGAGGGTGGTTCAATAAGTACCTGTATCGGAAGACAGATGGCGTTGCTAAGGCAAGTTGATACTTCCATCGTGTGCTGTCATCTGATAGATGACACTAAAAATAATTGACACTGATTCATAGGTTAGTTTGCATTTGGCAGCGATTTCATTAAGTAGTGTAATGTGTTTATCGCTGAGAAGGAAAGAGTGCAGTATCGTTCAGTAATTCGCTTTTTGCTTTTAGATAGGAAAATGTGTGAGGAGATCAAAGCGAAATTGAATACTGTTTATGGGGACCCTTCGACATCCATGGCAACAATCAGAAATTGGTTCAACGAATTTAAACGTGGTCAGACAGTTGGTTTTGATGAGGATGGCCCGGGACGCCCATCAGATGTAGTTATTGAGGAACTGGCTGTTCGGACAAACGAAAGTGTGCGAATTAACAGAGGCTATAAGTGTATCGGCGACAACGGTAATTAATACTGTACATGATAAGTTGGCTATGAAAAAGGTGTCGACAGCGATTCCCCACCGTGGACTGTTCACAACAAGCGGGTGCAGCTTTCAGCTTCGAAGCTGTGTTTGGAGCAATTTAAGCGAAAACCGAAGGACTCTTTGCGTCGAGTGTCACTTTCGATGAGACCTGGATTTATCATTATACACCCGAAACCAAGTAACAATCAAAACAATGAGTTGCTTAGGGTGAATCTGCTCCATAGAAGCGAAGACGTTACCATCAGTCGGAAAAGTTATAACGACGATTTTTTGAGATGCAAAGTGCATGTTACTCATTGACACTCGTAGAAAAAGGAAGAACAATCACTGGACTATGCTATAGTGAGTTATTGAAACCGTTTCGGTAAGAAATTGAAGGAAACATGGCGACATTTAGCTAAAAAGAACGGGCTGTTTCACGACGACAATGCTCCAGCACATTCATCCAGAGTTGTCGCCGCCAAACTGTATGAATTGCGTTATGACTTGCTGTCGCACCCCCCGTTTTCACCCGACCTGGCTCCCTGTGATTTCTTCTTATTCTGAAACATGAATAAATGAGATGGACAATTCCTATTTTTTGGAGAGGTTAAAAAAATGGCACGGACGTTAAGTAAAGTGTATATACCTAAAATGGGACTACCTTGAAAAATAAAAAAATTATTTGGAAAAAAATGGCTTCTTCAATCTTAACACGGGTAATTATTGAATCACCTTTGTATAGTTCTTGAAGGAAACTGTGTTGAAGTGTAAAATCGATTTTTGGCAAAAACATTGTTTTTTTTCTTCAAAAACCTCGGGAATTTTCAACCCACGTATAAAGTCCTTATATTACTTAACTATATGGTAATATAATTTGATTAATTTCAATATGCGTAACTCAACGTTTTATTTATAAATCAATTAAATAAAGTTTGGAACAAAAATATAGAGTTTATTTTATATGTACCAACAAGGTTCATTAATATGCATTCGGAACATCAAATTGATATTCTGAATTATTCAGTCCTAATTTTGTACGACGGGTTCTGATAAGGACAACTTGTAAAATGAGTCTCCCGAGGGTATAATTTGGTTTATTATTGATTAATAAATTTCTACAGTTTTCATGGAAAATACTTAAAGTTACCGTCCTAAGTAAAGTTGTTTTAATTGTTAAATGTTAATCAGTTATGAATAAATCATCTGACAAAAATACATGCAAATACTTAAAACATACTTACACTTAAACAAAAAATAACTAATTTGTTAAACTTGAGCTTAATATTTTTTTTAGTTCAGGTTAGACCGCGAGTAGACCTGGATCACACATACAAGACTTGTAGTTTTGTTGTTGCCCATATATATATATATATATATATATATATTTATATATATATATATATATATATATATATATATATATAATCAATTAAGTCCTAAAACAGAAAGCAAGTGCGTAGCAGTATTTCAAAAAAATAAGTAATTACCCCTATCAAAACAGCGCAAGCCAGAGCAGAATACATAATATTAAAAAAAAAAACGGTACAAGTCGGACTTCCGCAATTAGTTTTTCGTACGTTGATTGGTTTTAAAATATAATTTTTTTGTTATGGAGGTTTTTTTCCGATCTATACTGAAAACTGATGACCTTGAAATTCTTGTTTTTCTTATATACCAGATATATTATTAAAGGTAAAGCACTCGTGGAGAATATTCCAGAATTTTTTCAAAATTTTTTGATCAGTACTTATCGAGATAAGAGGGAAGACAGCGATTTTTCGCAATTTTTTAAAATAATGCAAAGAAAAGTGTGCTCAAGTATTATATTATATGTATTTTTGAACTCTGTGTTTATGTATTTTTGAACTCTGTCTTTTTACAAGCTTTCATTTGACACCCCATTCGATGATTTGGTAAAAAAAAAATTTCCATTTCCAATTTCACCTCCCAAAACTAACCCCTTAATTCAAAATTTAATTTTCAAAATTACATGGTTCTGATGAGGCCATCAACTATAATTAATAATAGTTTCGGAGAAAATCGAGTGCGACAGACGGGCAGATAGACAGACCGACAGACAGAGAGACGGACAGACGGACAGACAGACGGACGGACATCAAAATGATCTTATAAATGTTTAGTACGGAACATTAAAAAAAAGTGAAATTACCAAAAACCATCAAAATTATCAATATTTTTTGTTAATTAATTGTTATTAAAACTGTTCAGAAGTCGCGATCTAAATATTAATACAAAAATCAGACTGTTGAGATGTTACGTGTTTTATATGTTATTGTATGAAGTGAAAACGTGGATGCTGATTGAAGCATCAGTGATAAAACTGGAAACTTTCGGGACATGGTTGTACAGACGTATCTTAACAATATCTTGGATCGACCACGTGACAAATGCTGAGGTTCTGAGAAAGCTAAATAAAACAACCGAAATTTTTATTGCCATAAAAAATAGAAAACTATAATATTTGGGGCACATCATGAGGAATGAACAGCGCTAGGAAAAAGAGGACTTGAACGAAGGTGCATTTCATGGCTAAAGAATCTACGATCTTGGTTCTCCATGATAATAACAGGTCTTTTCCGAGCGGCTGTTAACAAAATCCAAATTGCCTTGATGATCGCGAACATCCAGAACGGATAACGTATCAAAAGAAGAATAAGAATTGTTATTAACATTAACAATACTTTCATTAAATCAATATCGCTATCTATAGAAACAGTAATGGGTAAGAAATGAACGTTCTTAATTTAAAATATAGTTACTTATAGTCTAGGGTTTCAGACATGCAGATTGATTTAACCTCCGATATCCTGCAGCCATGTTTTTTGTCCGTCTAATGATGTGGTTGATTCTTAGGTTACAAACTGCTGAACACCATCAAAATATTCTCAAAAATAAATAAATAAATAAATATACTAGCTTATAAAAGACTCAAATCTGATCTCTATGTAGGTAATTTACCACCTAATTCCAAACTTTAAGACTTTTTGGCACCACATTTCGTAGCGTGGTAACTACAAATCGGAGAATATACTTGGTTGTCTTATAGTCTTTACACACAAGACGCGCAGGACATCTGTGTCATTTTTTGGGTACAGAACATAAATTAGCTAATAAACTCAGATCCGTTGATTTTTCCACTACTAAATGCTGACGCAACATCTACTGTATCATAATAAATTACCTATTGAAAAATCTCAAACAAAACTTTTGACAGCCCAATAAGGCGTATTCGAAAAGTAAGGGGCGTTTGCTTATATTTAAGTATTGATGATTCTAAACAAAGTTATACACATGCAGCGCCATCTATTAATTGTTGCCGAAGTCACTGAAGTTATTGTTTTGATTCAGTAGTCGTTTGTCTGTCGGTGAATGCAGACAACAATGTCCTCGAAAATCAATTAACACAATCCTCACTTCAAAAGATCTAAAAAACTTTTTCAAACAGACTTTTGATAATCTATTTCAGCTGGAGTGGGACCTGCGGGAGGATTCGTGCAAGTTGTGGGGGGTTAAACCTCTAGTTTTTCCGCCCCTTCAGCTCGATGCTCTGTCACGTAGAGAGAATACAATATGGAGAAGGGTAGCTATCGGACACACCTTCCTCACTTATTCTTATTTGTTGAAAGGTGATCCGCCACCCAGATGTCCAAACTGTGACAATATTCTAACTATTAACCATATTTTAAGTTCAAATGAATATTTAGACATTAAGACAAGGTTAGATCTATTAAAACCTCTCGATCAAATATTGATTCCAAATGTTACAAATATCTCCAGTTTGATCAAATTCTTCAAAGAAACACAATTATTTTCTAAGATTTAAACATCCCACTTATGGCGCCAAATGATCCTCGATATCGACGCGCCAAACTAAAATAATCAATCAATCAATCGAAAATCGTTGCTTCCGCCAGTTGCGAATTGCGTGCTGTGATTCGATTTTTGTGTGCAAAAGGATCATCAGCTGCTCAAATTTATCGGGAGTTGAGCCTAGTCTATGGACCTACACTAATGAGAGAAGGAAAAGTTAGAAAATGGTGTCGAGACTTCAAAAATAGCCGCGCAAACGTGCATGATGAAGAGCGGAGTGGCAAGCCCAGTATCCAGACCGATGAAATCGTTCAACAAGTAGACCAAAAACTGCGATCTGATCGACGATTGTACTTGAAACAGCGGCTTGGTGGACAACGCTTTAAAGACGACGAGGAAATCAAGACCGTCGTTGTTAACTGGTTCAATTCTCAGGCGGAGGACTTCTATGCAGAGGAATTAAAGAAGCTGATTCAGCGTTACGAAAGTACTTGGAAGTGAACAGCGATTATATGAAAAAGTGAAGTAGGTTTGTAGGAAAATAAAAACAATAATTAAAAACTTTTTCTAACGAATTTGAACCAAACGGTCTTTACTTTCTGTATATCCTAAAAGAAAAACAGGGAAATTTTCCTCATTGTTATGAAAAAAAATTCTTAATACACATATAACGATAATGAAAATAAGTGATTTATAGCAACAAATACTAAGGCAGGTCCAGTTCAAGTTAGCAATAGGTTTATAGTACAATGTTTATGGAAGTTTAAATTCCGAAAAACCATTTTCCATCCAAAAAGTAACAAATAGAGGTTGTAACATGGTACAGCAAGCTACTAGTGAACATGAAGCATAGTCCACCAATATCAAAAATAAATGTAACAAACTGGTCCCCTGAAAAAGATCTAATATGGACTTCAACGTTAGTTAGCCTGCCGAGGATATTTTTACAAAGTAAGACATTATATTTGTCTAACTGTGTAATTCAAGGTAACCAATAATAGAAAAAATCCGTTAGTTTGTAAATAATTTGGAGTTATACTAGACTAGCATGAAACAAGTTTTTATTACTCATAAGCAAAGACTTACTGGTGAAAAGACCTCACATTTTCTTGATGTAAACTTATTTATCTCCACATAGCTGAATGCGTGATATGCCAATATACTTTCTTGTTATCTTGTATAAGAATTTCCTGAAAAATATTTCCCCGAAAATATAATTCCCCGGATCTTCTAATTATACTCATATATATTCCGAATAAAAAATCCTTATTTCGCATCTTCACCCGACTCTTATTAATATTTAACAAGAAAGTGTAGTGTAGCCTGGATTGTGGTATTTTAACCCCTTTCCTGAAGGCGCGAATACATGAATTTCATTTAATAAGTGTTATCCTCAAATTCTGAAATTTATTAGGTAAATATCTTTATAATTGCCATATTAAATTTAATTTAACGTGGCATGTGGGTTTCCGTAAGAAATTTATATTAAATTTACAACTTACGATAGTTTTGTAATTATGGTTTCACGGGGAAATTTATCGGACCAGGGTATTGACTCTCCAATCATGAATAGCTAATGTCAATTAAGACACCATAATATTTTAGCAGTTTGAAATAAAGAGATAAACTTCGTCCCTGATATTATAATGAGATAGTTTAGTACAGTGATATAAGCGGCCCATAGACGGTCAATATTATTGTGCAATATGGATTGCTGACAGCTGCCCATAGACGTTTAATATTATTGCACAATAATTGGGTTTGTACAATAAATATAATCAGGCAATATTGATGGTTGTGCAATATTTTGCGCAATCACCAGTACAGACGTACAGAGATTGAAGAAACTTTCATTTCTTCAAAGTACCATAGTGAAGGTTGAACATCCTCTGCACCTGCACCACTCTTTTCAGCATCACGAATTCGCTTGAGTTCTTTCCGGAAGTTTGTCCGCAAAGAATTTACTTTTTTGACAACATCTTGCTTCTCGGCATCCGGGTATTTTTCGCGATATTTTTCTCCCAGGACGTCATTATTACTCACCTTTTTTAACGCGATTAGTATAAACTTGGCATTTAACATCCCATGGAGCCGGAAATCCATGGTAAACTTCGATAAATTCCGAAATAAAACCGTTTATCCGATTTTTTATTCGCCATCACGACGCGTTGGGTACTACCTCTTGATACCGACTGACGGGATATTGCACAATCCTGCCCACAGACGGCAAAATATTTTCCAGGTTGCGCAATATATTTGCACAACCTTTCAATACTGTCTACACACGTTTAATTATATTGTACAAACTCAATAATTGCGCAATAATATTGACCGTCTATGGGCCGCTTAAAGAGTGGAAATATTGAAAAATTCGATTTTTGGCTACAGTGTTATGTTTATTGACTGAAAATTCTCAAATTGCATATGGAACTTTCAAAAAAATTGCAGCTTTAATAACTGAAAATGTGATCAATTATTCGTGGACCTGCTGACCTTTGGAATAGCTCAGCGTTTTCTCCAAAAAGGCTAAATGCCCTGATGAGATAGAAGCACAAAGAACAGAAAAAAGAACGCAACTGTTTTTTAGTACGCTAAAGAAAGAAGAAAATGCGCTCAGAGACATTGTTTTGTATTTTATTTATTTATTTACCTGTTTTTGACGCCCTGTAGTTTTAGGTAGAAAACTCACCATTGGTTGGGTGTCTTCTTTTGGACTTACTCTAGAATTTCCAGTAAAAGATAGCGTTTCTTTTTTACAGAAAGCGGAACAAGGCCATTTGCGGTATCCCATCTTTCCAATTACCTTTGAATACATGCCGCAGAGTTGATTACGTAAAATTATTGGAAAGACTATATTTTTATAAGTCCTATAAAGTTTTGTCACAGTAAACAAAAAACAGAGTAATGAGAGTCCGATTCGGCACCTGTGATCTCAAGGGGTTCGAGTTTGTAATGATCACATGACTTGTCGCCATATTGTTGGCATGATGCCCGAGAGTTTTTGAAATATTCAAATTCCTTCTTTCAAGAAAAATCCTATTATGTAGAATAAAAATGAATTTTCCTGATTGAAAGGAAGAATAACCGGCCAAGTGCAAGTTGAACTTGCGCAATTAGTGTTCCGTACGTTGCTTTTAAAATAAAAAATTTTGTTACGGAGGTATAAAATGATCAGTGACTTCACAAAACACACCCCAAAGGAGTTTTCAACAAAGTTTGTTTCCAATCTTTACTGAAAACTGATGACCTTGAATTTTTTTTTTATATACCAGATAAATTATTAAAGATAATGCACTCGTGATAATTTTCGTTCAATCTACACCCCGTGGAGAATATTTCAGATTTTTTCCAAATTTTTTGATAAGTACTTTTCGAGATAAGGCGGGTGAACAGCAATTTTTCGCGATTTTTAAAAAATAATACAAAGAAAAGTGCGCGCAAATATTACATTATATATATATTTTTTACTCGTGTTTCCACAAGCTTTCATCTGACACCAGACTCGATTACAGTAAAAAAATTTTTTTTCACTTCCGATTTCACCCCCCAAAACTAACCCCTTAAGTCAAAATTTAACTTTCAAAACTACATGGTTCTGATGAGGATATCAATTCCTATATTATTACCAAATTTCAACTTTCTATGACAAATAGTTTCGGAAAAAATCGGGTGTGACAGACGGACAGACAGACAGACAGACAGACAGACGGACAGACATGAAAGTCATCTTATAAGTGTTACGTACGGAACACTAAAACACAAGAAAAATTATTAAAACAGATATACAAAAAAACAGGGAAAAAGGCATAAAATATAAGAAAGAAATACATTTGGCTTAAACGCTTGCTGCGCGATATTCATTTAAATATCTCATTGTTAAATTTATACTTCTCAACTATTAGAGATATCGTCCGGGAGGGGGGGATGTTCATTTTAGAATGTATCTCTGCACACCTTCAGCTTCGCGCGTATAATGTCAACAATTATGCTCCCTATATTCCAGCAAATCCAGTAATGTGGAGAGATTGCAAATAAATGTAGTTATTATTTTAAGATGAGATCGTCGTTCTTCTGAACTTAAAAATGAAGTGAACACACTTTTTTGATCCATTTTATTAGTAGTTAAATCTAATATAATAATTTTCATTCAACTAATGACTTTTTGTGCCTATATACTACTTATATAAAAAAATTAACTCCGTGGACTGATTTATTTAAACTCATTCGTGCTGGAGACTTATTACTTTTGCATGCCCAGATAATAAAACATCAACTGTTTTGCAAATAAAATGAATCTCTAATATGAAAACACTCCTTTGGAGGTACCACATATTTTTTTACAAGCACTAACCGCACGCTTGACCTCCTTTTACTTACTGGAAAATTATTAATAATAATTTTCGGAGCACATTATAAAAAGATCCTCCTTGAAATCCAGATATAAACACAACCCGCGACTGCGCTGGCAGCCATGTTGTTGATATGATAGGGGACGCATGCGGGATAAAAACAAGACCTAAACATTTTTTCTTAAGCGTCGCTACTGTGTTTTGTGTTTACTGTGGTTTTGTTTTTTCTTTTCAGGCTTTTTTCACTGTTTATTTTTTACAGTTTAGCTTTTATTAACTATTTATTAGATAATAATATATTTAATAATAATTATTAAAAAATGTTTCTGAATTTACAAGTTTTATCTAGAAGTTTTGGTACAGCGATTTTTTTCTGATTTATTGCTGCCTTTTTACCAAGCTTTATTTTCACCTGATTACGTTCAAGTCGATCATGAGTCATTTCTTCTAAATCACAGGACCTGTGAGAGTTGTACATATGTAAATATCTGTAGAAATAGTCTAAAGTAGAAAAGGCGTTCAGGTCACTTACAAGACCACTTCGGTGTCTGTCTGTCTGTCTGTCACACCCGATTTTCTCCGAAACTATTTGACATAGAAAGGTGAAATTTGGTAATAATATAGGAATTAATGGCCTCATCAGAGCCATGTAGTTTAAGAATTAAATTTTGACTTAAGGGGTTAGTATTGGGGGATGAAGTCGGAAGTGAAAAAAAAATTTTTTTACTAGGTCATCGAGTGTGGTGTCAAATGAAAGGTTGTGAAAACACGAGTAAAAAATATGTATATAATATTATACTTGCGCGCACTTTTCTTTGTATTAT